>PVJN01015290.1:0-44709 GCA_004026805.1 Lasiurus borealis | reverse complement strand
TGTGCTAGAGGAGAAAAGGTCACCCAGGGAGCAAGGTCTCACCCTATAATTGATTGTCCATAGCTAGGCACCTGGAGCTTTCCACCCCATGACCTTCCGTATCTGGCCCATGGTCTCTGGTCTGCTCATGTTTGTCTAACTGCCTACGGAAGTGTGTTCTGCCTTTGTGTCTCATCCCTTTGTCTAGCATCTCTTGATGTTCCCTGCCTGAAGTAACTTAGTAGCTGTGTGGATTATCAGATGGGCTGTCGAGGTTTTGCAAAGCTTGGGTTCATATCACCCTCATTTTATTTAATGTCTCATTCACCTCCCTTCATGTCATCACAGAGGCACTGTATCATCTCACATCATCACTAGAAGAAGGGTGAGTGCAGCACAATAAGAGAGAGATCACATTCACATAGCTTTTATTACAGTGCTAGAGGCCCAGTGCACAAATTTGTTCACCAGAGGGGTCCCAGTGGAGTCCCTCAGCCTGGCCTGCAGAATTAGGCCTAAACTGGCTCTCTGACATCTCCCAATGGGTCCCAGATTGTGAGAGGGCACAGGCCAGGCTGAGGGACCCCACCAGTGCATGATCAGGGCCAAGGAGGGATGAGGTAGGTTGGCCAGCTGGGGAAGAACTGGGGGAGGGCTCCAGGGCATATCCAGGCCATCTCGCTCAGTTCACGCTTTTAACCCTGATTCTGAACCTCCCCCTCCCCCTTCTTTAATAGTTTGCAGGCCTGGCTTTAGGGGAGGAAGTGTCAAGCCTAGCCGTGAGGGGATTCCTCAGTAGTTCCCAATTTCAATCACTACATGGATGACTGGCCAACAGCATTATTAGGCTTTTATTATATAGGATATTATTATACAGTGGTACCTCAAGATACGAGTTTAATTCGTTCTGTAACCTTGAGGCATGGGAAACTATGAGACGCTCGAGTCTCGGTAAACTGGTGGGTCGTGTGCAGGTGGCCGATCCGCGCGATTACTCGTATCTCAACTGTTGCTCGTATTTCAAAGCAAAAATCACTCACTCGACAGCTCATATCTAAAAAATCTCCTATGTTAGGGCACTTGTATCTCGAGATACCACTGTATTTGTTTTAATCTATTAGTTATTGTTAAATTTTTAGTGTGCCTAATTTATAAATTAAGCTTTATCATAAGTATGTATGTATGTATGTATGTATTGTACATAGAAAGTTTGGTACTATTCACAGTTTCAGGCATCCACTGAAGGTCTTGGAGTATATCCCTTGTAGACAAGGGGGCACTACTATATTTCTTGGGGGTCTTGTAGGGCCTCCAGGTAAGTGTGGATCAAGAAATAGGCAGGAAGTTGGTAGTCAAGTCAACTTGAGATATTCTGAATTCAAACTTATTTTGAATTCACAATGCTCATTAGCATACATAAGGTTCTAAGAACTGCTGTTAAAGAAACCAGTTTAATGAACCCCAAGGAACAAGAGAGATCCACAAAATGTGCTTTATCTTTGCTGCCTGAAGGTTATTCTAAATAATAAGAACAAAATTTATGAACAGGAAATTTGCTCTGGCTGGTTGGATTGGCTGTGCCCATCTTCTCTCACTGCTATACGTTTCCTGTGAAATGGCAGGAAACAGCTATCTTCGAGGAGGCTCTCTGAGGAGGGGTGATCCCGGCTGGCACTTCTGAGCATGCCCATGGAAACCTGAAATACTAATTACCAGTGTATTGGTTGCACGCCCCGTGTGTTACAAAGCGCTTTTACAGAAATTGGATCACTTATCTCTCACTGGAACATAGTGATGTCATGTCGGAAGCTGAACTGATTGATTCCATTCTAGGAGTGAAGCCAAGCAAGTCTGGTTCGTGGAGGCTTTTCCACCAGGAAGTGAGAGAATTAGGATAGTGATGTTTCTAGGTTCTTCGGCAGCTTCCACTGGCCAGCGGTACACTCACGGCCGGCTTTGCAGGTGTTGTCCCTCTGACCTTTTCTCAGATTTGACCTCTAACTACTTGACTATCCTAAGATGCTGGCTGAACAGGTAACTTCACATTGGAAGACCTACAAGTCATATTAATTTTAGTGTGTTTTTTTTTGTTGTTGCTTTTTTGCTGAGTTATCTGCTGATTATGCCATTGTCAACAGGATTGAGCCCAAATGCCTTTGCTTTCCCTCACATCTGACAGTGACCCTGCTTTCCAACATCAACGCTGGTCACCCTCCAGCCCTCGACGCTGTGCTCCAGCTCCCAGTGGCCACCCCGGAGAAGCCGGATAATCCGCATTTCCTCTAGTCCCTGCCCTTCTACATCTGTGTCTGTGCCTGATTATCCTTTCCTTCCTCCACCTGCAAAACCTTCCCAGGCATCCCAAGGCAGAGCTAGGCACTTCTTCCTCCGGGTCCCACAATCCTCTGCACCTCATTTTAGATGGCACTGCGCATGGTGGAACTGCTCTTGTGTCTTCCTGAAGCTTCCAGAAAGCGGGCCTTTGTTTCATCCTCACTGCACCCTGAGGCCTTTCACAGTGCCTCCTGGCACGTGGGTTATGCTCCAGAGACATTCACTGAATGGATGACTCAGGTGGCACTGTCTTTACCGCCTGCGGATTCAAGACAAAAAAAGCGTCTCAATAAGCAATCACCAACAGTCAGTGAAGAGCAGGGAGAGGGAGCAGGTGCCAGCGGGCACCTATCACAACCTCTGGGTAGGAGACTTGTATTTATATTTTTATTTTCTTTATTACCTGAAGTTTTATATATGTCTCCCTTTTCTCCATTTAGACCGCCCTATCCCCTCCCCAGCCTGGGTAGGAGACTTTTAAAAATGCTTTTCCAAAGGAGAATGGATTAAAAAGGGATGAGAAACAATGGCCCAGAGGAAGAGTGCCTTCACAGTGAGCAGCAGTGAATGAGAGAGGGAGGGAGAAGGAGGGCCAAGTACCGCATCCAGGCCCACCTGCTGGGGTGAGGGTGCTCCTTGGCTCAAGGACCACAGGGCTGGGGATACACGGGGCTCAAAGTCAGCTTTTCCCTGAGGGGAAAGAAAACGACTGAATTGTTTCTGGGTTTTCACCTGCTTTTACAATGTTTCCTCTTCATATTTAACCTCTGGTTATTGGATTAAGAATTTTAAGGAAAGCTGGTTTATTCTGAGCTTAGTCCACCCTTCTTATCTTTGCTCAGAATTCTTGAACTGAAAGGGACCTAAACCATGCAAACAGGCTCCAGTCCTTCCAGCCAAGTGGTGAAGACAGTGGACACAGGCAGGACAAGAGGCACCTGTTTGCTTTCTGAGATAATTGCTTTCCAGGAGTCTGAGTTCGCCATTAAATTACGTTTGTTTGCAAAAATTGCTTTACCTGTTTGGGCCTAAGCATCCAGCTGTGCAGCAAGGACATCACAGACCACTGCAATTAAAAGGGCCTTCAGAGTTCATTTATCCGCCCATCTCATTGCATCAGGTGGAAGTTGGCAGCGGGGCAAGAGGAATCCAAAGGTTTACAGCGGGTTTAGTAGAATTCTGTAGCTATTTTCCTCCAGAGAACTCTGACGCAGTTCAAGGTACAGTGGTACCTCGAGATACGAGTGCCCTAACATACGAGATTTTTGAGATATGAGCGATTTTTGCTTTGAAATACGAGCAACATTTGAGAGAGGAGTAATCGCGCAGATCTGCCGGCTGCACACGACCCACCAGTTTACCACGACTCGAGCGTCTCATAGTTTCCCACGCCTCAAGGTTAAGGAACGAATTAAACTCGTATCTCGAGGTACCGCTGTATTTTTAAATAGCCACCATTTTCTGATCCATGCCTTCAGACGCAAGACAGCAAATGTGAGGACAGAAACAGAAGAAAAGTACACTAAAGCAATGGGCATAGAAGAGTGACTAAGAAGAGCCTGCCTGAGTCTGTGTAGATAAAGCCACTTGAAAACAAAACCTTGTGTACAGGAAACACCATAAAATATTGGTGAGTTAAAGAGGAATACTGAATTGTCCACTCTTTAAAACGTACTACTAAGGAACTGAGGCAGTGATAAGGTTACGTATCTTATTGCTAATTTGATAAATATCACTGACCATCTAAATTACAGACATAAATATGATGAATGAGAAAAGGGAACATTTATTGAGGGTTACAATGTTTCAGCTGCTGGGTCAAGTATGAGCTCATTTAACCTTCATGGGAAGTATGATTGTTTGCCCATTGTACAGGTGAGAAAACTGACACTTGGAAGAGCGAAGTTACTTGCCTGAGATCAGAGAGCTGGTAGGTGGCAATGCTGAGCTTCTGACTGAATTCCTAACCATTATGCTTAGAGACTCCTGTGCGACTAGATCCCTGAAATTTATAGTCAAATGGGAGGCGCACACCTGAACAGAGAGTCCATGTGATAAGGATGCCAGATGGGGAAAGGATGGTTGAGGAAGAGTCCCAGGGAAGGTTACACCAGAACACAATCTTAAAGAATGAGGGAGGGATGTCCGTTTGGAGAGACGTGGGATGCGGGGGAAGGAGGGAACTTTAGGCCCAGGCCAGGATAGACAAGAGCATCCTATCTGCTGAAGAAGAACCAAAGGGTCCTAGGGTCAGACCATCATACCCCAGGGGCGCAAATTTGGGCCTAAAACCAAGCAGATTAAGAAAGAGAACAATCTTGACACAGATGGAGAAAGAGAACAATCTTGACTCTTAGGAGGAAGGGTAAGAGATCATGGGCAGAAATTGCCTGTGGTCATCAGAGTTCAATCTTCATGGAAGCTGATTCACTACCACCATCTCAGGAAGTGACCTGGCTGCTGCTCTGGATTAGACTAGCCTGAGGGGGGAGGGGTTGTGGAGGGGGAGGGTGCAGCTAGACAGAGCTGCCAAGAACCAAGAAAGCTCCTGAAGATAGTGTGAAGGTAGTGCATCCTCTCTCTCTCTCTCTCTCTCTTTCTCTCTCTTTTCTCTCTCTCTCTCTCTTCCTCTCTCTCTCGGCTTCCCTTTCCACAGCCATGGCTATTTTACTACAGTACTTGAAGATAAGCAATGTGTTACAGTCAGGGCACCTGGGAGAAGGGGAGAGGTAGGACAAAGAGAAAGCTGGGTTCCATGGGTGCTATGTGAGTCCAAGGCTCCAGCAGTTTACTTTCTGTTTATTGCTATGTGCTTGCTCCGGTAAGTCATCAAGTTTATATTATTAAGACCAAAAAACAAACAAACAAATAAACAAACAAACCATGGTCAACACATGGGCACCAGTCAGCTGCGTGGCCCCAGGGATTCTGGCAATATTTGCTCACTTATCCTTAGAAAGCCATTCATATTCTCTTACACACCTTGGATTTTCTCTTTTTCTATTTTTTTTCTGTCCTTAATCGTCTCTACTAGTAAGTCTCCCTCTTCCATTCTGCCAATATCTTGCATCAGCCTGTAGTGGACTAGCTTCATGGCCAGTAGCTCTAGGCCCAGGCTTTTTGCCTAGAAGGGGATGTAAGGTTCAAGGCGCAGGAAACGGGAGTCAGGGAGGAAGGCTTGTTAAAAGAGGAAGTTTATTCCACACTAATGAACGAGATGGAAAAACCAGGATCAGAGGAGAAGGAGGAGGAGAAGGGCCAGCTGGCTGTCTCGCAGACTGGGAAGACAGCAACACGTGCACAGGTGAACACGCCTTTTGAGGAAAGGTACAGGAAGGAGGTGGGACCCAGGACACTCGGCACGTGCTGATTGGTGGTTCAATGTCTTGAGGATGTCCGGGCAGCAGATGCAATTTACATCATACTCTGCCCACCAGTTGCGGGAAGAGAGGAACTCTCAGGGGAAACCTCCTTGTTGTCACAGACCATCTAAATCTGAATTCAGTCAGAGAGCTGGACTACTGAAGAGCCTGGGACTTCACTCCAGACCCACAGAAACAGACTTGCTGAACTAAAAGCTGTTTTTAAAAAACTGTTTCTGGTCAATGTTTTGCCCATTGAAGTTTGAAAAACACTGCCCTTAGGATAGAGACCCTGGAAACTTTTAAGTCTTTGATCTCTTCCTCTATCTCTCCCATCCAACCTTTGGCGACTGGAAATGCCAGGAGAAGGCACAGTGACAGGGTAGAGCTTATCTTTCCCATTGGTTTTGAGCTTACCGGTCTGTCTCCTCTGTTATACTGTGAACCTCTAATGATGGGTATCTTGTTCTACTGAACATTCAAACCCTGGGTCTTGGCCATGCATGGGTCACCACAGATACTTCATAAATGTTTGTGGAATGAATGAAATTGTTGATGTAGAGAATCCTCCTCTTTTTCCCTCCCTTCTCTTCTCCTACACTTTCCTCCTCTCTCTTGGCCTTGGGCACAAATCCCAAATGGTTTAAGAAATGGTTAATATTTAAAGGGAGAAAGGCAGGCAAAGGTAGGGCAATGCCAGGTTGCTCAACTGATAAACAAATCCACCTTCTGTTCTTTCCTAAGCCAACAGGAAGCAGCCAGAAGATGGTCACTCACCCAGAAGTGACCAGATCACCATCCTATGTCCCCACATAGTGATTATCACGTAGTATTGCTGCAGTTACCTGAGGCTACGAATAGTCTTTATTAAGAAGCCTCATCTGGGATTGGAAGACCTGATAGGTGACCCTTATTTGCTAACTCCTCAAATAAGTGAGAAAATTTGCTTAAGTCTTGTTTATAGAATCTAAGCCTGGAGCAAAGTATTCTACTTTCATCTTTGAGTTCTACCTGGCCTCCCAGGTTATGACTGCATTTGAGGGTCTCGATGTGGATCTCACTTTTTCTGCTTACTAGTAGCCAAAATGTCACCTGGTCCCACTGATGTAATAATAATAATGAAGATAATGATAGTAATTCTTCAGTAGTTCTTCCCTTTCCACCATTCATATGGCACCTATACTTGTCTAGACTTTCATCTCTTGTTCATGGACTACTGAAGTGCTTCCCATATTGATTGACATACCTCCGTCCAGTCTTCAAGATCAATTTTCCTACATGCTTGTTTTTTTCATGTTTTTCTGTATTTTCAATGACTTCCCATTGCTTATAACAGTAGCCTATAATATTTTTAATGTACATATTTTTATTTATACATTAAATACATGTGATATCAATCCATATGAAATTGATTGTTAATTTTTGACAAACAAATATAAGTAAGAGTTGCAATATTTTCTCCCTTTCTTCTTTTGGATCATTTTTAATAGCTCACAGAGTAACACTACTGAGGAGAGCTGAGACTGAATCAATTTGTTGGACCATAAAAGCTTTCTAAGATCTATTTCCATATCATTCACTCAACATTTCTTAGAGATTACTATGGCCAGGTACTGTTTTAGTTGACCTTTCAAAGTGCTAACAATGTGAAATAATCATGCAGAGAACATTGTATTGAATTAGAAATGCTAGAGAACTTCATCTGGAGTGGGGAAAGACTTCTTGAGATCATAAAAATAAAATCACAGTCTCTATAGATCAGAAGCTCACCGACTAGTGGAGGAGATAAACATATAAGTAAAGAATTCTTGAAGAGCCATATGTATCATCATCATAGAAATTTGCATAAGGCCTTAAGAGTGAACAGAGAAAAGAAATACCTTTGCCCTGTGATAGTCAGGAAAAGCTTCATGAGAACCATTTGAACTAGGTCTTGAAGGATGTGTAAGAGTTCACCAAGCACAGAAAGGAAAAGGGGCCTTTCAGACACAAGGTTTAGCACAGGCAAAGGCACAAGGTAAAAAAAAAAAAAGAATAAGGTACATTTGAGAAGGGACAGGAGTTCACACAGGCAGATGGAATATGAGGGCAGTGACAGAAGGTAAGGATTAGAAGGGAAAGTTGAAGTCAAATCATGGAAGGCCTTATCTACCATACCAGTAAGTTTGTTTTATCCTGAAGTTAGTGGGAGTCATGGAATGTTTTGAAAAGTGACATTCTCTTCCAAGTCAGAAGAATAAAATTAGCAGTTCCTCAGGCTGGGTCTGGCACACCTTCCCTTCCCTGAATATGTTACTCATGGACATCTCTCTCTTCTCAGGGCTCTGATGAAGCTGATGGCCAATGTAACTCGGGAGGCCCTATATCAAGGGTCCCAGCCTCCAGACAGAAGGGTATCTCTTTCCCAAAATCTAAATACATGTTCAAGAATGTCCAGTGTTAGGACTAAAGCTAAAAAGGACTCACATTCCACATCTGGGATTAATGAACTTTGGGAAGTTTTGTGCTTAGAATAGGACATAATCTCTCATATAGTATCAAGGATCAATCAACCCAAATTTTAGTAAAAATTCACAGTTTTGAAATATAACACAGTGACATATACATGTAGTGTAATGAAATCAAAATTGGAGAGTAAGAATTATTATTTTTTTTATCTCCATAGTTTTCTGTGTGGGAGACACTGCCATCTATCTTCTCTCTTTATCATGCTTTATTAAGAGGTTGATGTTTGTGTACAGGGTTCTCAAATAAGCCATTCAACTTTTAAGTTCATTAGCATGTCCAATTCTTCTCCTAAGAGGCTTTACCTTCAAAATATCCTTAGAGGAATTTTAATTCATTTAATTAACCTTTTCTCATGTGCCTAGTGGTTGCCAGGCATTGTCTTTGGCTAGGTATTTATTTCTAAAGTACTTTCCTTCATACGTGAAAATGGCTCAGATGATTATTTTGCCTGGGAAGATGCTAGACTTTTGCCTGAGCCTCTTTCAATTTTCCTCTTGTAACCAGGGTCAGACATTTATAAGATGCTTGGTCCATGTTTGAGGTGGTCTGTGTTTGAAAGACTAGAACTTTCTGCTGCAGAATGGAACTTTAACTCTGTGTGGTGTGTAGGAATAAAGTTGACCTTTCGAAGTGCTAACAATGTGAAATAATCATGCGGAGAACATTGTATTGAATTAGAAATGTTAGAGAACTTCATCTGGAGTGGGGAAAGACTTCTTGAAATCATAAGCATAAAATGACAAGCATGAAGTGTAGCTATGTGGGGATGTGACCATCAGGACAGCTGACACCTGGGAGCCGGCAGGTGCAGCAGACAGTGCACTGGACCAGAGTCAGAAACGGCCATGCTGGCTTCGGCTCTGAACACCAGTCATCTTCTTGAACAGCTTACACCCTTTCTGGCCCTCCATAGTACCTTCTGTGAAAAGGTACTATGAGGTGGTTCTGACAATAAGAACTGGTTGTAAATGTTGCATTTATTTCATTTTTTATTTTCACATAGCACCAACAAAAGCAAGATTTACTCATTGGCATGATCTCTTGCATGGGGATAGTTGAAATCTGGCTGCTTCTTTGTTCTAGTCTAAATGTTACTGATCCACCAACTCTCTTTGAAAATACTTTGCAAGGGAAGGAAATAAAGCAAACCTTCTTTGCCCTCTGATATTCTCATCCATGCTTCATTTTGCATGTCTTCCAATATCTTCAACCAAGGAGTGAGGATAAGAAAAGAGGAAACTGACATGCTAGAGAAAGTAGGGATCCAACTCCTCATCAGAGATGGAAGGAACCAGAAAGCATCGCCCCCATCATGAAAGTTGAATTTAGTGTCTTGAGGACTATGTAAATATTCATCAACACAATTTCCCTGTTTGCAAATGACTGTGCCCAAACCGGCTTATCTCATTCGGGTGTTCCGGGAGAAATAATGACAAAGCTTAAAAACATATTGTCAACGAAGTGCTGTCTGTGTCCTGTCACAAGTAATATTAATTGTTACATGAACAGTAGTGACCTCCAAATAAAAGCCTTCACTCCATTCTCCCTGCAGAAGCTATGCCCAGGCTACACTGGTTACCGAAGCAAGATGATCCGCTCAGGGTTTCATTAACATGGGGTTCAATGAACTTCTTAAGCGGATTGGGCCTCCAATCCAGTCAGCATGGAAGCTGTAGTCCAGGCAGTGAGGTGTTCAGTGTATGGCAAAGTATTCTAGATTTTTAATATATTTTTATTGATTTCAGAGATGAAAGGAGAGGAAGAGAGAGATAGAAACATCAATGATAAGAGAGGATCATTGATCATCTGCTTCCTGCACACCCCGCCCTGACTGAACCCACAATCCGGGCATATGCCCTGACCAAGGATGGAACCGTGATCTTCTGGTTCATAGGTCGATGCTCAGCCTCTGAGCCATGCCGGCTGGACTATTCTAGGAGATCTTGAACAAGATGGCCTGTAAGCTGGGGTTTATGTCACTGGTGGGGCCACCAGTCAGAAAATGCCATGGATTTGTACATTCATACACTACTCATTCTTTATTTACTTACTAATGTGTTTATTTAGATTTATCACAGCACCAGAGCCTACCTGTAGCCCTTTCCCGTGGTTTGTCTCAAGCAGAAGTTGGCAAAATCCAGCCCAGGGCCTGTTTGAGTGTGACCCCAGAGCTAAAAAGGATTTTTACATTTTTAAGGGTTTGCAAAAGCAAAAACAAAAATAAAAACGAAACGCTCACAAAGAAGAACATGCGACAGAGACCTTACATGATACACCACGCCTAAAGTATTGATTAAGTGGCCCTTTGCAGAAACACTTGCCCCCACCAGTCTGCGGGACCTACTTCCCACGCATGCAGACATGACTTGTGATTGTTTTCCCATCGGATCCTCTTGGCCACCCTGTGAGAAGGTAGGGCAGCGGCATGAAGGTAGGTCAGTGGTATGTTTTAAAGGGGCACACACAGAAGCCGGGAACAGTTACATAACTGCCACGAGGTCAAGGACGCGGTGGTCAGGCTGGGAAGAGGCCCAAGGTCTCATTCTGCATCCAGGACTCTTATCAGCAGATCACAGTGAGAACTGACCCAGCTCATCTTCACAGAGGAGCAAAGAGACCGAACTGCGGCCAAACTGATTCGAGGGTGCTGGGTCTGTCCACCCTTTCTCAGCGGGCGGCTCACTGCAGGGGGACGTGGTGCTGGAAATGTTTAACTCGCCTCATCTAGACTCGGGTGGGTCAAGCAACAAGAGTTCATGTTCCGTGCAGCCAGTGTCTCAACCCTGCGCTGTGGCCTTGCAGTTGCCCTGGGCTCTACCCCCCACCCCCCCCATGGCTGCCTCTCCCTCCTGCTTCCTGCACTCCTGTCTCATTCACTGGCGCTGCCCTGGTGAGCGTGCCCCGAGAGGAGCCGCCGGAGGAAATGAATGCCCACTTTATCCACCCACAGCCTGTCAGCAGCCACAGGCCTGGGCAGCAGCTGGTGCAGAGCGCCCGGGTCCCCGGGTAAACAGCCGGCCAGGCTGAGTAGCAGCTTGTTCTCCTGGCTGCACCCCGGCAGGGTTACACTGGACACTGGGACCCCCTCCCCCCGCCAGCTACTTTAGGGCTGAAGAGGGGCTTTGTACCCTTCATTCTGGACCTTAATCCTCTTGAATGCTACCAACATAGGGACCTGAAATAAAGTCACCTACAGGCAGCAGGGAGGGGGCTGCCGAGCTTCAGGCCTGTCTCCCCTGGTGTCAGGGATGGTTTGGAAGTCTTGATAACAACGGTAGGAGTGCTTCTAAGAACTTCCAATTCCAAGTCCTCAAATACCTTCCCGCTGGCCTGCTGTGGAGTGACAGTGTCACTCCTAGGGATTGGCCTCTCGGGGGCAAATCAGCTCAGTCACTACTAATGTCGTCATTTTGGTCATTTGGTCATTTAGCCAGTGATGTGGTTACTAAGGAGAACAGAGAGGGGACAAGGAAGAAGACAGGCAGGGGTTGAGTTCCTGCTAAGTTAGGCCTGAGAGCATGGAGGATGGGGAAGAAGGACAAGGTCACGGTGAGGCCATAGTGCTGAGAGGCCAGCACGGGTAAGGGCTTGATCTCCTTATATCTGGCTTTGACCCCTCCCTCCCCCCATATTTTCTCTTTGCATAGTGGCTCCAACCAAAGGAAGTCTTCTCCATGCATCCTCATGCAAGTCTCATCTCCACCCCAGCGGCTACCCCGTCTTCCCTCCTTCATTGTCATAGAGATAGATCCCTTCGCACATCTAGTTCCAGATCCGCAAGTCTCCCTGGAAGGAGCACGCTGATCTTTAGCCCCTTTCGCAGGACTTGCCCCTGCCTTGTGCTTCCTATGGCCCTTCTTTCTCTTGACCTTGAATTACAATGTCCAGAGCCTTTCTCTATTTCCATCACTGGATCGAAAGCCACTTCAGGGAGAAGCCCTGTGTGACTCAGCAGACCAAGTACAGTCCTTTGCCCATCGTAGACGTGCAATACATATGGGGCCACTGCAGTCTTCCTCATGATTCTCCCAGCCAGATGCTAAGAAAAACTTTTAAAACCTTAGGTAAGGGCCAGCTAGGGGATGTAGAGCAGCTCTAAATCTAAGAGAGAGCCTTCCTGGGCCAGAACTTTTTTATTTTTTTTAAATTAATGTTATTCAGGACACCAGGTTGCATCAGATACTAACAGGCATTTCCAAACCTCTTAGCAATCCACCCATCCGATATTTCTGCCAGGGCAAACAGTGCCAACCGTGGGGGAGAAGAAAGAATCTCCTTTTTTCTTTCAAAGTCATTCACCTAAAAAGAAGAGTTCCGATGTGCAGAAGACACTCCTTACAAAGGGGCTCACAATGGCCTCGCTCTGAAGCCACATTTTTCCCTTCTCAGCTGTAGACTTTGCAGGGCCCTCATTATACCTGCCAAGAGAGGCAACCTGCTGTGTCTGCTTGTTTGTTGAATCGCTGCCGGTTTCAACTCAGCAAATAGCAACAAAAAAGCTGTTTTAATGAGATTTTAAAGTTCAGCTGTGAAAATTGAAAGTCACCCAACATCAAATCACCCAACCACCTGCGGATATTGCACGGCAATGTTCTTGTCGCTCACAGGCATTCTATTTCTGACCAGCCAGTTTACAGTAGCGGGAAAGAACCACGGGCAGGAAGGATGAGGAGCCACTGGCTCGCTCTGCCTGCCAGGGACACCTTGAGGGGGATTAAATAGGTAATGTTTGCGAAGGGTTCAGCACAGTGCCTGGCAAGGAGAGGATGCCCGGTAAATGTTGGCTGTCCTGTCTGCACTCCCTTCTCTGAGATTTCGTATGAGTGGGGTCCATTGTGAGGCCCAGTGTTCTTCACTATGGAACTTGGAGTGTGAATGCATTCCTGGCTCTGAATAATTAAATAAAGACTGTGCTCATTCAGACACTAAAAGAAGACCGTGCACGGGCCAATGATGAGAGTGTTGCAAATCAAGAATTACAGTGGTACCTCGAGATACGAGTTTCATTCGTTCCGTAACTTTGAGGTGTGGGAAACTATGAGACGCTCGAGTCATGGTAAACTGGTGGGTCGTGTGCAGCTGGCCGATCTGCGCTATTACTCCTATCTCAAATGTTGCTCGTATTTCAAAGCAAAAATCGCTTGCTCACTCGACGGGTTGTATCTCAAAAATCTCATATGTGAAGGCACTCGTATCTCGAGGTACCCCTGTATAGTTAATCTCATTCTATGTACCCAAGATACACTGAAAACAAAAATATAAATGAATCTGTCCTTTAGTGTGTCCATCAATCACTTAGGCTCCAACTGGTCCTATTAATAGAAAATCAAGTATCTCCCTCTTGCTGGCTTCTATTCCTCATTCTAAAATACCCCTATTTCTCAGGCTAGCTCAGTCCTTCGTGCGGATGCTCAGTCGTGGCTCCAAGGCCAAGCACAGGGGGGACTGACAGCTCTTCGTGGTCAACTGAATGTCCACGCCACACAGTATTACAGACAAGGCTTCATGTGGCACAGGCCACAGATGCTCGCCTGTGCAGTGACAAGGCCCTGAGTCGATGCCCA
Source organism: Lasiurus borealis (assembly GCA_004026805.1). NCBI lineage: Eukaryota > Metazoa > Chordata > Mammalia > Chiroptera > Vespertilionidae > Lasiurus > Lasiurus borealis. Next base: position 30,962 of record PVJN01015290.1, on the reverse strand, counting down.
GGCCGGTAATGCTCTGCTTCTGAACTCAGAGACCTCTTCTCCAGCATCAACCACATGCTGTGCAGAAACCAGCGTTCCCTCACCTTCAGGGACCCTCAGGAACGGGTTGAAAAGATGCATACCTGCACAGCAGGCAGGTAACCGAAATGAGTGAAGTGGACTGGAAGCAAGGAAAATCAGCACACAGGCTGTATTGTTATTGAACTTTAATGTATGCAGCTTACATATAAATATGTGTAATATCAGTTACATTTGATATTTATGAAAATGCAAATTGGGAGCCAAAATGTTTAATAATAAATCAAAATGTTCCTTTTTATAATTCATTTCTCCTTTCATACGAATCTGGAAACCTAACACCTTTCCTTCTATACTAAATGTCAATGTCTAGTCTTCCATTTTGTGCTCTGAACATGAACAGAATATTGGCACAGTTAGAATTCTGGTACTTCAATACTGCCTCATTTAGTTTCCAGTACTATTTTGGCCTAGAATTTAATACTATCAATCAATTTATAGTGCTTCCTTTATTCCTTAAGATTAAGCAAACTGAACAATGTTACTTCATTTGCATTAAGTTTAAAATACACTTTTTGGAATCCAGTCTTCAAATCTACAATTTTGAGAATGAAGTTCAGGCTATAACTATCCTTTCTGGAAAGCTCATTCCAGTATAGTTAGGTGAGCCAGATCATGCCCAGAAAATGAATAACTTTGAGGTAATTTTTTTAGAAATGAGTGAATTAACTCTTACATTTTTTTTTTAACTACAGTGTGTAGATACCTACCTAACTCATGGACACTCTTGAAAGGAAAGATTCCAAGTCTAGTTTTTTGTGAGTTGTCACAGAGATTTTTCCTTGGATCATATAAACAAGTCAATTTCTTCCAACAATTCAAAAACCATTCCCAACTCAAAAGCACCTAGGCTGATTCATCCAAAGACCACGAAATACAGCAGAAATGGTACCTCTGCATTGGAGAATCACTACCAGGAGTTCAAGCTACATAACATATCTGGTGCCAGTGTTATCTACTACATCCCTGACATTTCACAATCCTAACCTTTTATCCTAACCAATTGCTGGCAAATAGTGAAACAAATAGGCATAAATGCATGGTTTTATAAATGTCGCTTCACTAAGTTTCTTAAAAAGTTTCACATTAACACAAACTGGATCGCAAACCCTAGCCTATGACCATGCTGACTAATACTGACCAGTCAATGTTCAAACTATCAAGACTCTCTGGCATCCAAAAATAAGTCTCTTCCTGATATCATATTTGTCATACCGTATTGTATCCTGATGGTCTTCTATTTCATCAGTCCTAATAAACTCTACACACACACACACACACACACACACACACAATATATATAGTGTATTTAAATATACTAACTCATCAGATACAAGAAAACACTAGAACTTATTTAAATTTCTTATATAACTTGTGCTGTGTATTTTTAATCATCTTTATAAAACATTAAGCAACAGGATTCCTGGTTGTTTCTGTTTGGAATATCTCCTACATTTAATAGATACTCTTTTACAAACTCAACATATACAAGTAGCTTTTTAAAAAATATTTGTTTTTATTGATTTTAGAGAGAGAAGAAGGGAGAGGGAGAGAAACATCAATGTGAGAGAGAAATATTCATTGGCTATACCCCTGTGTGCACCCTGACCAGGGATTGAAACCCTACCCAGGGTATTAGTCCTGACAAAGAATTGAACCTGTGACCTTTCGGTGCACCAGACTATTCTCAGTCAGCTGACCCACACCAGCTAGGGCTACAAGTAGTTTTTATGCCTGGGCAAAGTTTTCTCTTAGTATGTAGTGGAATTTAACTACAGTGTCATTTCATTTTTTCACATTTAAAAAATACTTTTTAAATGCCTGTGATTTTTAAAATTTTTTATTTATTTAAGGAAGTGCATAGATCTGGTATGTGACATTGAGTCAGACAATTTAGCTTCTATGGGAGTCAAATTCCTCCTTCATAAACAGCAGCTGGATAGCTTCTAATTTTAATATTTAAAATTGGCCTGGCCAACATGGATCAGTGGTTGAGTGTTGACCTATTAACCAGTCAGGGTACATGCCCAGGTTGCAGGCTTTATCCCCAGTGTGGAACATGCAGGAGGAAGCTGATCAATGAATTTTCTATTGATGTTTCTATCTCTCTCTCCCTCTCCCTCCCTTTTCTCTGAAATCAATAAAAAATATATCTATTTTTAAAAATGCTATGACCCTAAGTCCTAATGTACCCTTGTGGTCCCCAGATGTCTTTCCTACCTTCAAGGCAAGCTTTAAGAAGGACTTTTCCCCCAAAAGAGTGAATGTGTATTGGACATTATAATAAATACTCACAGCAAAGCAGCAAGATTATCAGTCCTAGCATTACTTAACCTTACATGTGATCATCTGCAAAGCATTTCATTGTTTTTTCACTTCACATAAGGTAAAAGGAAGAAGAAGAATAGGAAAACTGGAGGTGAGAGGAGATCTAACCTTAAGTACCTTCCGCAAGTCAGAAGTATGGGAGGCCTCATTTAAGCTTTCTACTAAAACCATGTTTCTGGAAGATGCCATTATCCTCACTTTACAGATAGAAGAAGCTTAGAGAAGTTAAGTGTTCTAACCAAGGTGACAAAATTAGCCACAGATCTAGGGTTTGAGCAGATTGATTTGGCCCCAAAGCCCATGTTGTATCCTCTACACACTGCATGGTTCTTGGTTCTAGTGCAGAGCCTTCCTTGCTAGTGAATTTTCTTAGGTCACTTGTCTCCTGAGCAGTCCAAACTGAACAAGGATGCTCTGTCTCTGATGCTCCATGGGCCTGGGGCCACAGATCAACCTTGGGTTGACTGGGTTGAAGACCAGGAGGAGCAAAAACAAGGCCAGGCTGAAGAGACTGGTGTGGAGATAAACAAGGCCAGAAACTGAAGGTGCAGGCAGAATCCGGGGTCCACACTGGGTGAATCTGTAGGACACAGAGTCAAGAAGCGGTTGACAGTCAATGACTAGGAGAGGCAGTGAGCTAGTCCAGGGCACAAGACCTCAATGTACTTAAGAGCTACTGTCCCTCATGCCTCAAACTCAAAAGCAAAGATTGTCATAGAGTCAAATTGTTTTCAGAAAGAGATAGAAAATCCACACAAGCAATCAGACTGATTTTATACCATCTGAAGCCTTGTGCTGGTTGATATTGACAGAACATCAGTGGTTAGATATAGCAGAGGTAACCTCCTGATGGTATTTGGCATTCCCTTCCTCCCTCTTTCCTTTCTTTCCTCCTTCCTCCCTCCCTTTCTTCCTTCTGGGATTACTGGATCATATGATAGTTCTATTTTTAATTTTTAAGGGACTTCCATAGTATTTTCCATAATGGCTATACCAATTTACATAGAAAGTGCTTCTTGATTCCCAACTAAATTAGATTAAGAGTACTCCACCCTTCTCCCCATAGCCTTCTCATTTCCTGACATATGGAATTTGTTTTTAGACTGTCAAAGTTGATCATATTACATTTTTTTTCTACAGCCATATTTAAGTCTTCTGTGTTCCATTAGGCTGGTTCGCAGGTTGGGAACTAATGAACTTTTACGTTAATGTAAACTAAAAGTATTAATAAATTAATAAATTCTTTCTATAAATATGGAGGCAGGCACTAAGCTAGAATTATACTATGAGTCCAATAGCATGAAGCATGGGCTGTGTCCTCAGATTAAATGGATTCCATTCATTATACTTTGACGGGGTTCCAATACCAGGGCACCCTTTGGTGGGACTCATTGGAGGGCAGGCTTCACTTTTGTGTGAGCAGAAAGAGGAGTCTGGCTAGGAAGCTGTCACATGTCAAAAGCTGGGTGGCTACTCCGGGGTCTAGAAGCCCTAATTCTCAGGGAGAATGTCAACCTCTGTAGAGAAGGGAGCTCATGTTTTTGTCCAGGGTTTGGCGGCCACGACTCCAAACTCAGGATGGGGGAGGAGAATGTAGGATTTGAATTTTCTCCTCTGCAACACCTCTCTCTCCTTTAATCCCTCCTTATTACTCTGGAATATGGCTTCCCTGATTTTCTTTACATCTTCAGAAAGCGTGTTTGAATCTCACCTTCACTGTTTCCTTCAATTATCTTGACTGTTATGAGTTTATTCCCTTTTTAATTTTACTGAGGTCTCTGGAAGGAGAAAAGCAGGAACATATGAGTATTTTATTTCTTTCCAGGTTATAAAATTGCTCAGGTTTATTATGAAGAAGAGTTCAAATAGTCAAGAAAAATATAAAAAAGACAGGAAAACTCCATAAACTCCTGCGACGTGGAGACAACTACTATTAACATCTTGATATAAATCCTTCCCTAATCCACCAGCCTTTCCACTCTGTGGGAAATTTCTGGGGGACTTGGCCTGTACTTTTCTCTCTGCGTCTTCACTCGTTGGAGGATCCATGAAGCCAAAGGGGAATACTCATCACGTTCCGACTTGATTTTTTTAAACCCCAAAGTGTTCCTCCTTCTCGACCTTTCCTGCTTCTGACTTTTCAACTTGAGGTAGAGACATTGCAGTCCCTAAGCATCTGAGTCCCTTTGCAGAGAGAAACTTTCTGGAACAGACTCTTCCGGATCCTTCTTTCTCTGGTTAGAGTGTGGCAAATGAAAAAATCAGATGTGTTGGTTGATGAAATTCACATTACACTCATGAATATTCTTAAGATTAAAAAACCCCACATTGCCCATCAGTCTCCTTTTCCTGGTGAATAACTCTTCTCTATGAATGTACAGGTTTCTGGAATAGAATGGAGAAGACACGGGCAGATTGTCAAGATTAATGAAACTGAGAGAGGAGTACCCAGGGGTAGCTCTCCTCCACACCCTTCTTCCGTTTAGGAACAAACTCTTTTTTTTCCCTATTTTGCTAGACCTGTGTTTGTTTGCTTGCTTGCTTTGGACACGAATTAGAAGAGGGACCAGTTTGATTCTTCTCCAACTGATGGCTGCACCAGCCAGCGTCAGCAGGAACTGACTTTGCCTTTCACTGTGTGGGTGACCCGCAGGGTCAGAGATGAGAGGAGTCTCCAGGGTGTGGGCCTGGCAGACCCAACGACTCTGTTCTGCACACGAGGAGGCCATGCAGGCACCCATGTGAAGGCATCAGATGGCTCCACACTTCTCTGGGCCATCAGTCAACTCCCCGAGTCTGGGCTTTGCTTCTTGGCCCAAGTTCCTGGCAGAGAAAAAGGCCACAGAGTGGAGACAGCCTCAGTCTCTCAGTCGCAGACAGGCTTAAAGGAACAAAACCATCGCAGCCCCTCTCTGAGGAGGCCTTTGGAAGGTTCCACAACTTTTTATTCTTTTCTTCTCCACCCCCACGTGAGAAATTTTAGAGGAATTCTGCTGCCAGGATGCTGAGACTCTGTGCCCAGCAGTCAGGGGGCAGAGAGGGCAGGATGCTGCCCGAGGGTGGCAGCTTGGAAAATGGCACTCTGGGAACTGGGCTTCATTCTCTCACAAGCATTTCATCACTATCCGAGGGACCGGCAGCCAGAAATCTCTCACCTCCTTGGATACACAGATAATTGGAGTGTTCTTTGAAATTTTGATCACAATCACATTTTATCTTTTGAGTCACGGTCCTTGTGGAGATGGACCATTTTATGGTGAAGAGATAAGCCTGTCCAGAGTTTGTTCTCATAGCCAAAAAATTCTGTAGCTAGAGCCGGGCAATGAACTCTTTCCAACTTTTGTGTGTGTGTGTGTGTGTATGTGTGTGTTTTTGGCAATGCCTCAGGTGATTGAACTGAGAGATCAAATATGGAAATAGGAGCATAAAAATAAGTCATCTTGTCAAGTCCTCCACACGCAGGGAATAAACAGAAATAAAACAAGGACTTCTGGAGAACAGCCACTTGTCTTTCTAGACTCAATCTCCCTGCCCCTCCTCTTCCCCCCTGTCAGTGTAGGCTTCTTGGTCCCTGCAAGGCAGAATTGAACTTGCTGGTCTTTGGGCTAATATCTTGTTGTACTATTTTGCAATTATTTGTTTATATTATTCTTCCTTATTAAAATTCAAGTCCCTTCAGGGTAGGGATTCTTATTTATCTTTGTCTATCTCTATCAGTGATAGAGATAGTGCCTTATACATATAAGCTATAAAGAAGTAAATTAATGAACACATAATGAGTGAATGAATGAATGAATGAATGGCATGTGGGTCATAGACTTCCTTTCCCAGTTCACATATCTGAAGAAGTGTTGCCCCCATTGAAGCATGTTTTTCAGGCCATGAATAGGTACAAAAATAACAACTATAATTTATGGAGCACTTACTAAGTGCCAGGAACATTACTAAGCACTTTATGCACACCGTCTCATTTAATCTGGATCTGTACACCCTAAGCTTGTGTATTTTGTTATATGATCTCACAGTGTCTTGTACTTCCCCACTATGCTACCCAGGCTTATAAATAACAGATTCATGCACTGGTAGGGTCCCTCGGCCTGGCTTGCTAGGATCAGGACAAAACCAGCTCTCTGACATCCCCCGAGGGGTCCTGGATTGTGAGAGGGTGGTTCTCAGGTGATGCACCTCCAAATCAGGTTCCCTCCTCTCTGGTTCCAAGTCACTGCAGCTTGGAAGCTCCTGCATTGAATGTCTGCCCTCTGGTTGTCATTACGCATCATAGCTATCGGTCGGTTGGTCGCACGGTTGGACGGTTGCTTAGGCTTTTATATATATAGACTAGAGGCCCAGAGCACAAATTTGTGCTGAGGTGAGGTCCAGATGGCCCACCCCAATTGGGGCTGATTGGACTGGGCAGGCTGAATAGAGGGGATGCAGGCAGTTGGCTGGCTGGCCCCACCCCTGGTCAAACTCCCAGTTGAGGGGACAATTTGCATATTAGGCTTTTTTTTTAATATAAGATTGTTTACTCTCTGTCTTTCCTTGGAGTGAAAGCCCCTGAGGAAAGACACCTTATAATTTTTTATTTACTGTTGAACCCTCCAGCATGTAGTCCATATTACATGTACCATGTAATACACACTGAATTAATTTTTCTTACTTTAATGAAATCTTGCAAATCCCAGTTAGTTATATTGCAAGTATTTTCCAGTATAATTATTTCAGTCCTCAGTGTCTTATTCTTTTCTGTTCCTCAGACAGAACATAAAGGAAACTTACAAATTCTCCTTGTGGTAGCTGAAAATACTGGTGACCTCATTGTCACCAATAGGTTGTTCTGTATTCAAACCTTGGAAAAGACTCTTCCCCCCTTCCTGATTGTTCATCCTTTTGGTCATTCACTGTATCCTTAGGTTCAGTTTTCTTACTGGTAACAAGAGAGGGTTGATGGGATGTTAGCCAAGGCACTGGTGGTAATCTTTTTATAATATGTAAATGTATCAAATCAACATGCGTGTACCTTAAACTTAACACAGATTGTATCAAGTATATCTCAATAAAACTGGGAGGCGGTGGGGATGAGGGAGTTGACTTGTTGTCTGAGATCTTTCATCTCTCCAGAGAAAATCACTTCAATCTTTAGGCAAGATACCCGCTTGTGGCCTGCCTCTCTCTCATCCAGTCTCTCAGAAGATGTCTCCTTTTCTGAGCCACAACTCTGGAAAGGGCCTTCTTCACCAGTTCTCAGTGTTGCTGAAACTACTCTTGTCTATTCTGAGTCAATTTACAGCCTTATGTCAATGTAGGATGACAGCTCTAACTGGAAAATAAAGCAGGTGTTTAAAGAGGTCATCTTTGCTATTTATACAAGATTTTCTGTGCCTTTTTTCCCCTTAATTATAAAAGAAACTCATTCTCTTGTATCAAGTTTGGAAAACTATGGTAAGTTTACAGAAAAACAAAATCATTCTTTTTTAAAAATATATGTATATATTTTTTTTTATTGATCTTTTACAGAGAGGAAGGGAGAGAGATAGAAAGTCAGAAACATCGATGAGAGAGACATCGATCAGCTACCTCCTGCACACCCCACGGTGGAGATATGCCCGCAAGCAAGGTACATGCCCCCAACCGGAATCGAACCTGGGACCTTACAGTCCGCAAGCCGATGCTCTATGCACTGAGCCAAACCAGTTTCGGCAACAAAATCATTCTTAATCCTATCATTTTATCCCTCCCATTGGGAAACTCTACTAGCATTTTAGTGCATTCTCTACTTTCTATGCTTTTTTTTTTTTTTTTACCTTTTGAGGTCATGCTATTTATATTATTTTTTCCATTTTTTCCCACTTAATATTGTATAATAAACATTTAGTAATGTCATTGAATTCATTTATGAGTAATATTTAATGGCTTCATAATATTCTGTGTGGTGAGTATTGCTCTGAGGTTGACAAATTAGATTGTTTTAGGTTTATTCTAGGTTTTTTAAAGAAAATGAATGAATAATGATGAGATGAACATTCACAACTACATATCTTTGTGAATTTCAGATTTTTCCCTTAAAATACATTTGTAGAAATGAGTTACTAAATTAAAGAGTATGAATATATAGTTTTAAGACTCTTGATAGTATTTTGGTCTTAAGTTTTCAAGTGCATTTTATGACAATATTATATTATTTTCTCTTAAAGAACATTATATCCATTTTAATCAAAATGTTTTCTAGCACTTTCCATGAAGCAACACATGCCCAAACCTCCTCCCAGGAAACATCAGAATCCAGATCGTCCTTGGGAGCTGTCAATCATCTCCAAGATAGCTGCCTCTCCAAGCCCCCAGGATACTTATTTTCAAATGTCACTCTGAAAATGTGAGATTATAAAGGAAGCCAGAAAATGGCTCTTGATTGTAAAGAAATAGAAATGAGTGAGTGCAAAAACTCAGATCTCCAATACACTGTACTTAAAACACATTGAAATTTAACAGGACCAGCCATTACTAGGACCAGCTCTGTGACTAAGGGTCCACAGCCTGGCTGTTTACCTCTTTTCTTGTGTAAAGAGAGAAGGGTGAATCAAGTGTATTCTAAAAGTCTAAGAGTCAACATCAAGTGATTCTGTGCTCCTTTCCAGCAGCGTGCGGAATTATAAGACAAAATGTCCTAAGAGTACTTTGAAACAATTTTGAGTTGGAGGTGTTCTTTAAAATGGTGATGGTTAAAAATGACCATCTTGGAGGTGTGAGATGTTGCAGAATTGAGTATAGGTTAAGAATTTAGGATCAGACAGACTTGGGATTAAGCTTCCAAATTATTAGCCACGTGTGTCCTTATGCCAACGACTTAAATACTTTGAGCCTTGGTTTCTTCAACTGGAAAAGAGCTGATAACAGAGCCCATGTCATTAGGTGGTTGAAAGATCAGGTAGATGATGTGTGTGAGTGGCACATAGGAACCACTCAGGGACCATCATTGTAAGGACCTCTAAGTTTGTTGTGCAAAATAAAGCATTACTCCTAGTGCAGCAGGGAAACTGAGGTTCATGGAAGTCATGACTGGATACCTCTGTCTAATGCGGATGAGGTCTAAAACCTTCTGCCTAACTTTCAAGATTTCTCTTAGTTTGGCCTCTGTTTACCTTCCCATGTTTCCCTCCTGTCACAGCCCCTCATGTGCCCAGGTTTCAGCTGAAATCCATGGCACATTTTCCTAACACAGGAAATGAACCATGACTCTGTTGGAGCCGCAACTCCTTCTAAAGGTCCTTACCGCTGTGCCACCTGGCAGCTTCTCTTCCTCCTTCAAGGTCCATCCAAATGTCAATCCTTCTCCTCTTTCCAGACACACGCATTGCTCGTGGCCTTGGGTGAATTGCTGAGACACCACTGTTAATCATCACTGCACAGTGTGGCCGTGGACTTGTGGGTACAGGACATCCTCCTCTTCTGGAAATGCCAGCATAACCTGGAGTGGGTCAAATCTTCCCAAAGCTAGGCCAGGTTTTCTTCTCAAGACCTTGAACACCCAGAGAGTCTGAGTTTGAAGATACGTGGTTGTTCTTCCAAAAGGAGAGTGAGAAGGAAAATGTTATCCTTAAGTTCTTCTTGTTTCATTCAGCAGCAAATAAGACATGAATATTTAAAGTGGATTGTCAAGTCATAAACATTATTTATGCTTTTCTCAGACTGTTAAAAATGGGAATCCATTTTTCCCTCATTTTTAGAACCTGAATGCTTACAGCAGGGCATATGTTACTATATGAGCAGTAGCTGCTATGTGGTTCAGTCATATGCTGCATGCCTAGTAGACACACCTGCTTTTTCATTTGAACTCAGATCCAGCCACAACATTTAGCCTTTTCAACCCCAAGCATTGCCCCTGTATGGGGTCACAATGGAATATTATGGCCCCACAGAGGTCTCTGAGGTCCTTGCACCTTCATTCCACACTCTTCCCCTCTATTTTCATTTAAATTTAAGGTCCTACCCCCTCCTTTCTGCCTGCCCAAGCTCCACCATGCCTAGACAGACCTCTCTGTTTTCCTGTAGCAGGTAGGCTCTCTAAAACACAGTCTCTTCTGTTTTACTCTAGTGGGTTTGTGTTTGCATGTCTTATCTCCTCCATAAGACTCTAAGCTCCTGTACAAGGCAGTTCTCATCTTCTCTTAAACTCTTCAGAGTACTTAGCAGATTGCTAGGTACACAACAGGCACTTAATAAATAATTCATTTCATTGGCACAGACATTCTTCACATTCCAACAGATGAAATGGGATCTTCTAATCTTGCTACTCGATCTGCAACCTGGACGAGCAGCCCTGACTTTTATTTTTTTTAAATAAAGAATTGCTTAATACAAACTATTAATACACACACACACAAACTGCAAAGTGTTATGAAACTTAAATATCTAAGTCATAGCAAACTGGTGGCCATTTAACAACCAAAAAGGACAGGATACTTGAAGGAGCTGGCAACTGACTAGACTCCCACGCTGAAGAGGGTGTGTCTTTAGAGGTGAAGGGGGGCCAGGTGTAATAGCGTTTCAAGTTCCCTCTCCTCACTGAGAAGCAGGAGAGGCACTCCATTCAAGGGGAGGAGCCTGCTGCTCTTCAGAGGGCCAACACTCTCAAAATCTAGAGCAGTGGTTCTCAACCTTTCTAATGCCCGACCCTTTAATACAGTTCCTCATGTTGTGGTGACCCCCAACCATAAAATTATTTTTGTTCCTACTTCATAACTGTAATTTTGCAACTGTTATGAATCGTATCTGTGTTTTCCAATGGTCTTAGGTGACCCATGTGAAAGTGTTGTTCGACCCCCAAAGGGGTCGCGACCCACAGGTTGAGAACCACTGATCTAGAAGATTGAAGAGAAAGAATGTTCCTATTTCTGGATAGGTGTCATCCAAGGCAGGAACAGAGCTTTATGCTTTAACGGTCTACCTGGTGGTTCTTTCAGAGAAGTTTGTTTTTTGTTTGAGGGGGTCCATTAGCCTTTGCTTAGTGACTTCCTGTGGATCTGTTGAAACTTCCCATAGCCTTTCTGGCAGCTTCAGGTAAGGCGGTTGGGGCAGCAAACATTGCCAACATGTGGTGTTGAAACCTGTGATCTCCCATCTAAAGCTTTGTCTGAAGGCCCAGACCCCAGTGTTAGCCCATCCTTAGGAGCCACCCAGGTGACCGATTCTCCCATTTTCCTTACCACAAAGGTCAGAGTAGCCAATCTAGTTAGGATCAACAGCCAAACTTATCCAAGATAGGCCTGAGCATCTTCTGGGTGCTGGTAGACATGCAGCACTGACTCAAAATCTGCATTTTAGCAAGCTCCTCAGGGGATTTATATGCATGAAAAGCACTGCACTAAGTGATGCTACTTGCCAAATTCTGGATCTGCTTCCTTACTTGGTCCACTATTTTTGCTTCTCCAATACCTGGCTCGTCCCACATCTCCACTCCTTGTGCTTCCCCTCCCTAGTGCATTATTTTAACCCTCTTTCCAACGTTCTTAATGCTCTCACTCCTCTAGCCTCCATTTCTGTCTACACAATACCAAAAATTCATTTTCTCCATTTTTTGTTGTTGTTTTTTGAGGCCCTGGCACCTACCATGCTGGGCCTTGTGTTTTGTTGAGCCCATAGGTGCCTTCCTCATAAAACAGCTAAATGAGAAGAAGTCTTCGGTAAGAAATCGGAACTCAATCTTCTATTGAATGAGTTATAACTCTTTTTGCCTTTTCTGTTTATCAACTCTCTCCTAACTGAATGTGGGGTGGCAGTGAATCTGTGCTCTTCATGTATAGAATCAGCTGCTAAAAAGAATGTGAAACCTTTAACTCCAAGAAAGGTATGCCTCACTTTAAAACAATCAAACCCAGAAAGTTATACTTAGAAGGAATGCCAATGTTTGCTTTACATAATAATTCTTCCATTAAAAAAAATGCTTCAAAAGGTTTTTAAACTACTAATCTTTAAAGTGACTTAAAATTACATTTATTCACATCTTGATAAGAGCGCAGGCATCTTGAAATTCAGGGGAGACATCTTTAGTCTGAGTTACTGTATTTTATGTTGAATCCAGGATGAGGAGAAGGGGAGGGACAGGTTTGGAGTCTAAATTACAAAGCAAATTACCTCTCTTCCCCCACCCCCATATTTTGTAGCAGGAAGTGTTGCCTGTAGAAGTGAGTTTTTTGTGGGGTCCCAAGGAAAGCATTCCAGGAGACTCACAAGAGAGGATGAGGTCTGGTGATCAAATGTATTTATGACACCAGGTGCAAAATCAACCCAGTTCTCCTGGGTTTTCAGTATCCCATCTCTGTCTGTCCTGCCATGAAAAAGACCAATCTTGCCTTCACTAGGCCCAGAAATAGGGCCGGTGTCCAGACATTGTGGCATTCCGAGGTCAGTCCAGCCCTGTCTTTCTCACTGTCCAGCTAGCTCAGGTTGTTTCACCAGCTGTGTCTCAGCTGAGGCCCTGCATTTGAAGTCCTTGTGGCCACCGGGACTTCAGGTATTGCTAGGCCCCCCCCCCCCACTATAGCTGCTACAAAGAGAACATGGGAAGAACCAGGAGAGCATGTATTATGGGGAGAGGGAGAGATAAAGGGCTTTGTTAGCTGGGATTATATCATCTGGGGCTTCGTAAAGACTAGACACTTTTTTATATTAATCAATCAATTTCCCAAGCTTTCTAGGGCTTCTGAAGAGTCCACTCCTTAATGAATCCATTCTTTCCCCAGGCTACACTGATAGGCCTCTGTAGTCCCCCCCCATCATGGCTCTGACTGCCCATGTGCTTGCCTCCCTCTTTATCATTCTATCCCTGCCCACAGTGATCTGCGGGGGAACTGATGGGCAGTTCCCTGGGGAGTGTAAGGCTGTAACTTCCTAGGGAAGTAAGCAGGCTTGTGTTCCCTAGCTGATCATGTGTAATAATGTCTGGTCCCCTTTGCTTCCTTCCTTGATTAATGTGTAGCTCCCTACACTAGCAGAACTAAGCAGTTAAGTGCTACTGCTGACGATCGCATTACTTCTTGACTCACATTTCCTACCTGAGGCTCCATTTACAATGATAATTTTCTTTAGGCTGAAAAAAACAACAACATGATTGTTCATAAAGCAAAGAGATAGATTGGACAGAGTCTTCCTTAATGCCAAGGTCTAACAATAATTGGGTGGTTCGATTTCTATTCATTTTTCTTAAATCTCTGATTGCTTACACAATAATTTTCTTCCCCAATCAATTAGTCTAACAATTCACATCAATATTTTATGTTTAATGGTTGACTACTCATTTCATTAAAAATGTAAGTGCATTAGCTTAATGTAAAACGATTCCAGAGGGATAGCCTTATTTAAATATTCATAACATGAAAATTAATAAATCTGAGCATAGTGCTTGCATTTTTAAAAGGCAGGCTGCTGTCAAATGTATTTGGTCCTAGATGAAATTCACTAAGTTAAAAACCTTGAGCATTTTTTATTGATTCTTCTTTACAATAAAACAATGCAACAGAAATGTTATGAGGACAGTATTACTATCCAATAACTCATAGCTTCTCTCAGTTTCACCCACGTATAACTATCTTCCCTTCTTTTTTGTCTTTCTTGCTACCCTCCACTCCTATCATCTGAATTCTGACCACTAAATGAGCCTGCTTGAAATCAAAGAAGTTGAATGCTGGATGTGCATAATATTTATTTTCATTTTACTCAAGCTCTGTCTTCTCCCCACCTACCCCCAAATAAAGCCAATGAATTATAATAGTGCATAGAAAGCTTTAGGAAAAACAGTTTCCATTGGGTTTCCTCCCAATTGAAGGATGAGGCATATACTACATAGGGATAAAGGTGTTTTCTGTATGTTGGTTTATAAGTATATATAACTTTAGAATCAGCAAACTTGACAAATCTATTGATTAGAAGGTGAAAGAATCCAGATAGAGTAGGGCATCTCTGATAAGCTACCAATGCCTGGAGAATACCATTTACATCATTCACAAAAATTAACTTGAAATGAATTAAAGACTTAAACGTAAGACCTGGAAAATTACACCTAATAAAACTCCTAGAGAAAACAAAAAGAAAAAACTCTTTGACATTGGTCATGGCAATGATTTTTTAATATGATACCAAAAGTATAGGCAACAAAAGCAGAAATAAACAAGTGGGACTATATCAAACTAAAAAGCTTCTGCACAGCAAAGAAAACAAGTAAAATATATATATATATATATATATATATATATATATATATATATTAAGGAATTATTATCTAAACTATATAAGGAACTCATATAATTCAATAGAAAAATCTATCTACTAATGAAAGAGTAAGATGCAAATTGACCGTATCTTCAACACCCACTAGCCAATCAGGAGTGAGTATGTAAATTAAGGAATTAGAGATCAAGATGACCCTTGAGTGGTGCTGACCACCAGATGGCAGTGTGAAACAAATGAAGGCCCCAGCAGGCAGCTGGCAGCTGTAGAAGGGAGGCTCCAGCTGGGAGGCCCTGATCAGCCCTGATTGCCGGCCAGGCCTAGAGACTCTACCCGCGCACTAATTTTGTACACTGGGCCTCTAGTAGTAGTAATAATAATAATAATAATAATAATAATAATAATAATCTGATTTAAAAATGGGTAAAGAACCTGAATAGATATTTTTCTAAAGAAGATATACAAATGTTCAACAGATACATGAAAAGGCAGGTGCTCAACAGCACTAATTATCAAAGAAATGTAAATCAAAACCTCAATGAGATATCACCTCATACCTGTCAGGATGGCTACTATGAGAACAAAGAAGAGATGATAAATTTTGGCAAAGATGTGAAGGAAAGGAATCCTTATACACTCTTGGTATGAATGTAAACTGGTATAGCCACTGTGGAAAACAGTACGGAGGTTCCTCAAAAAATTAAAAATAGGACTATCATATAACCTATCCACCCAATTTCTAGGTATGTATCCAGAGGAAATGAAATCACTATCTTGAAGAGATATCTATACTCCCGTGTACATTGAAGCACTATTCATATCAGCAAACTTGACAAATCTATACATTGATTAGAAGGTGAAAGAATCCAGGTAAAGTAGGACATCTCTGGTAAGAGACCAAAACCTTGAGAATGCCATTTATACATCATTCACCAAAATGGATACCTAAATATCCATCTATAGATGAGTGGATAAAGAAAATGTGATATATTTAATAACTTTTTAAAGAAAATCCCACTAGTTGCAATAGCATGGATGATGCTGGAAGGCATTATGCTAAGTAAAATCAGCTGGACAGCAATTTCATGGTATGTATTACCTTACATGTGGAATCTAAAAAAGAACAAGTTCTCTCCCAGTCCTACATTACGTATAAAAAAGAGTAGGTCTTTGAAAGAGAAAGCCCAGGCTAGACTGGCAAATACCTGGCACAAAAGTGGCGCCATCCTCCCTCCTAGGGACCCAGATCACCCTTCTTTATTTGGAGTCCCTGCAGAGCCTCAAATCCTGCTCTACCCACGCCTTCAGTCAGCCTCTGCCAAAAGCTCACCCTCGGCTCATGAGTTGACATTTACTTCCCATCCCCGAAGGTGAAAGATTCACAGAAGAAAAGAAATAATTTCCATGCAAGGCGGGGCAGGGCAGAGCTCGGCAATGATGATGGCCGGCTTTCAGAGACCTCCCCAAGACACCAGACTCTGGAGGTCAAAGTCAGGTTTGAGGCTGAAAGAACAGAGAAGCCTTCACAACAGCAAGGACAAGATCCCCAAGTTTGTTTGAAATGGAACCTGAAATCAAACACGCGGACACTTCTGTGTTTAGTTCTCAAGATGTGGAGCTGTGTTTGTGATTCAGGTCATCCCTGATAAATGACGTTCTTCTTCTTCTGGGCCAAGGAAGGAAAGAAAACACTCAGATCCATACTCTGTATTTATTTGATTTTACTGAAAACGTATATATTCAGTTGTTCTATTGTAAATGAGGCACATGTGGAACCCATATATATAGGGGAGAAACAGATGGCGCAGTCTCTCCCTGCGTGTGTCCACAGAGGCTGTGAAGTCTAAGATATACAAAGGATGGAAGGTTTGGAGATAGTGTGTATATTATTCACAGATGAAAAAATCCCCGAGTCATCGACTTCAGAGTCTCTCCAAGTGTGGTCTACAAACCACCTGCCTCGGAACCTCCTGGGGTGTCTGTTAAAATGCAGACCTTCCTGAATCCGTCTCCTCCGCAGCTCTACCAAGTCCGAGTCTCAGTCAGTGACGTGTTCCTAGTCGGCAGGGAGCCTCTTGAAGCAACAAATGTTACCCTGTGACTCTGGGGACTGAGGTATGTGCTTCTGGGCATGACTGTATTTCATAGACAAATGGAAATACGTTTTAGACTTATCAGGGGTTTTAACACTTTCTTTATCCTTCCCTTCCTTTATCAGATAATCGTGGCTTGACTCAGTTTGTGCTCTTTTTGTCATCAGTCTTTCTTCTGGGTCTGTGGCACATTTTGTCTAATGGAGGGGAAGCTTCTAAAAGCATTCCTTGTTTCCATCTGGACTTGTTTTTGCCCCCCTAAGTCAATATAGCCTCTTTCCAGTTTTCCCGCTGTGCCCTTGACACCATTAAACAGTCCTGATTTTCTGACATCTAAGTGGGCACCAATGAGCTAGAGGCGAAAGGAGCAAGAACCACGCTGCACATGTCTGCCTTCTCCGTTCAGCTGGGGGCTGCCCCACGTCCCAGCTAGCGTGGTCAAGTGGGGATACAGCGGTTCTCTTCATCACAGAAGGAGTAAATTATGGCCCCTGTTTAGCTGCATTAAAATCACTACCTAAAAGGGATAGAGAGTAACTGAGTAATGTACCGAAGGTGGCGGGAACCGAAGGGAGAATGTCAGAAGTTCAATGTATACTACAGGTCTCAACTTGATGGGAGCTCAGAGCTCTGAGCCTTACTTTGCAGATCCCAGTGATGGCTGCACACGATAAAGGCCTGAGAGGTCGCAGAGCATTCAAGCATCAGTTCACAAAGGGTGGGAGGTCGCCTTCTTCTGAGGAGCTTCATGGACCATCCCACACAAACGAGGGGGCTGACAGCCTGCACGTGAACAGTCGGTGGCGGCAGGATTGAACACGCTAAGCCAAGCTCCTGGAAAGGCTGATCACCCGATGGGCTGTGCAGTGTGGAGTGATTTTCTCCTGGAGAGCTACTTCCACTTAGGGTAGGCATCCTCTGTGCATACCTTTGGGGAAAGAGCCGCTGTCAAGATATCTTCTAATGGGAGAACCTTGCATATTTTCTGTGTGTGTGTGTGTGTGTGTGTGTGTGTGTGTGTTGCAAGGTGTTAAGTGCCATCCTAGAGTAAGAATGTACCACAGGTCTCCTACAGGATTAAGAAATTAGAGATAGGCCGAAACCGGTTTGCTCAGTGGATAGAGCATCGGCCTGTGGACTGAGGGGTCCTGGGTTTAATTCTGGTAGAGGGCATGTGCCCCATGGTGCTCCTAGCTCTGTGGCCGACTATCCCTTCCCCAAAGGCAGTATCTTTAGGTGAAGAAACAACATTTCCAAGCCCCTGGTATTGCTGAGTCCTGCAGGACTGGAGGCCATCTCTCTTAGATGAGTTTGCAGATCTTGTGAATAAGTATTACAGTTTAACTCACAGAGTAGCAACATTAATTCCAAATTCTTTGGGTAGCTTTGAGGGACCTAGCTTATACCAACTCCCAAATATGAAGATGCTACTGAGGCTGGCCAGCATCTGGGTGTGCTCCATTTTTCCCAAACCCTGAACACACCATGTCCTCTCCCCAATCTACACATTTACTGACGGTATAACCTCCATCTGACCCCTGCATCCTCCAAGGTACACCTCAATCCCACCTCCTGCAGGAAGCCTTTCCTGACCATCCTACCCATTACTGATCTCTCATCCTCTGAGAGTCTATGATACTGAAAGATAATGAGACATAATTTAGCCCCTACTTGAGTATTTGCTAGTATTGATCACTCTCTCCTCCTGAATGTTCAACTTCACCAAATAGACTCTAAGCCATTTAAGACTAGAGAATGTATTTCATATTTCTCCAGCTTCCACCATTAAATCCAGCACATTGAAAACATTTAGAGGCACTGCATTAAAAGGTGCATATTAAATACTTCTTTGATTCTCTGAAGGTCACCATAATTTCTATGCATTTCAAGTCCCCTTCCTCCTAAAACCTTCCTCAACCACTTTGGCTCACACTGACTTTCCTGAGAGGTCTCAGGTCTCTTCACAAATGAGTTGCCCAACCTCCGAAACTGGTGACCAAACCCAGACTGTGGCCAAAGAGCCCCATGAGGCCACTCTGTGGGGACATGCAGTCAGCCACGCGCCTCAATGGTTGGGCACTGCACAGCTCCGGGGTGTCATCACCCACACCCTGCACAAGTGCCCCTGGCAACCCTGGGAGACCCCTTAACTGAGTTTCCATGTAAACGTCAATAAGTATATTTGGAAGACCTTCAGCAATTCTCGGTGTTGGAGAACTTGAAG
Organism: Lasiurus borealis; assembly: GCA_004026805.1. NCBI lineage: Eukaryota > Metazoa > Chordata > Mammalia > Chiroptera > Vespertilionidae > Lasiurus > Lasiurus borealis. The sequence continues at coordinate 12,017 of PVJN01015290.1, read as the reverse complement.
AGCTAAGTTAGGGCCCCTTTCTGGGCCCCCTGGGGCTCCGGCAGCTGAATGAGAGCAGCCACTATATCGGGAACCACGTGCTCACGGGAGTGAATTCTCCTCCACCACCATCATGTGGACATACTCAGCATTCCCTCCTATCTCCAGCGGAGACCCGGCTCCTGGCACCTGTCAGGAAATCATCAGCGCGCCCAGCCGTGCACACGAAACAGATGAGATTGCGGGACCAGCCACTGCACATGCTTGGGAATTCCAGGCTGTGCTTATCTGACCTGACGTTGACCTGGCTCTGGAGACAGTCTTGTTTCCTCAGGGGCAGTTCTGTGCTAGAAAGTGGTTCTGTGTTATAAATGACCAGCCAATCCTACTGGGCAGGCCCAGGCTCCTGGTGTCAAGGTTAAGGGAAGTGGCCTCGGGAATTTGAAGGGAAGTGAGGACAGACCTGACGAAGAGCAGGTGGCTTCTGAGAGCCTTGGGGTCTTCCACAGAGGATGGATTCCGTGGCGTCTATCTGTCCACATGGCAGAAGAGACACCCCCACATTATCTGAGCCAGGACAGGATCCCTGGCACCTCATCAATGATATGTCTCCCCTCAGTGGAAGGCAGCCAGGAGCCCTTTCAGGCCAGATAATCCAGCTTGATGTATGAAAAGGTGCCTGGGACCTTGAGAGGAAGAGAGAAGAAGTTGGACACTTTAAACACCAGGGGGAAGTATGTGTGTGTGTGTGTGTGTGTGTGTGTGTGTGTGTGTGTGTGTTGATTGGGAGTAGTTAGAATAAAGGAGGGAAAAGGATTTCCTCTAAATGCTAAAGCTTGGAAATTGCGGGGCTCCTATATAACACCCAGTTTCTCCACCTGAATTCAGAATTTGTAGAGAGAGAGATGCAGGCAGTCAACAGTTGGAGATCTCTCTAACCAATAAGCTGCCTAGTGAGCATGATTGTGGATCTGCAGCCTCAGCGCTGTGCTGACCCTTCACCTCTGAAATACCGCATGGACTGAGCTCGGCAGACCCTCCCTACAGGGCCAGGCCTTTGGAAGGCACTGGGCGCCAGGTTGAACCCGCACTGTGATTATTAAATCCCACAGTTGGATGGTCCCCTTATCCAATCTCCTACCCTCTGAAAAGTTCCCTCTAAAAGGCAGTGGGTGGGAAGGAGGAAAATTGAGTGAAAGGGTCAAAGGTGCAAATTTCTAGTTATAAGATAAATAAGTCCTGGGATGTTGTCATAGTTACCAATACTGTATGTACTGTTTACCTGAAAGTTGCCAAGAGAGTAGCTCTTAAAAGTTCTCATCACAAGAGAAAAAACTGTAACTGTATGAGGTGATGGATGTTAACTTACGGTGGTGATCATTTTGTAGTAACACATACATAAATCAGTTTATTACACCTAAGGCAAATACAATGTTCTACGTCAATTACATATTAATAAAACTGTGACAATTTTTAAAAAACTCCCTGCACAATCCATTTTGAGTAGTCGTTTGCATAGATTCTGTTTCCCAGCACCTCCTTTAGCAACTGCACTGGGGTCCCCTATTCGTTTTTGGACTGTGATCTCAACGAGCTGGGTGCTTTGTGGCAGGATTGTGATTAATTTCATTTTAAGCTTCACTGATGTCTTGCTCCTTCCATTAAGTGCCTGTAATATTACAGATGGTTCTGAAAGATGCTGATGGAGTTAGGTTCTCCTTGCCAAGCCGCTGAGGGGGGGTTCATCTGAGAAAGGAAGAGGCTGATGGGACGGGGTTGAATATTCACCTGTGGGAGAGGTTACAGCAGGACCAAGGGTGAGAATGTGGAAGTGAAGCTCCCAGTTGCTGAGTCCTGGGCAAGGAGAAAAGATGTCAGAGTTGGGGAAGGTTTCCCATGAAGGCCCAGAGTCAAGGACTCAAGCACCAATTGAATCCTCTTTCCTTACCTGGGTTGCAGGGTGACCGATAGTCTTCAGCCTTCTGCTTCCTTGTAAGCTCCTGACATCTCGCTGTATTTGCACAGAAACCTGGACACAACTAAGGTAATTTCAGGCCCCAATAGGATCCTTCTGAACCTAACAGTCCCTATGTGGACAGACTTTACTTATATTTAAGACATCAAATACTTCCGTGCAGTACTTCCATGTACAAAACAATAATAGTTAAATATTAAATACAGTAGAGCACCAAGAATATAGACAGAATGGAAACGAGGTTCATTGGGCCCCAAGTCATAGAAAGTTTAATGGTATTTATATTTATTTTCCACCATCATCTCAGACACTGTGGTGACATCTGTGAAGATTTGGGAGCTCCTGCTGCAACTCTTCACCCCGATCTTAGAAAACATGCTCTGTCCCTGGTGGAAGTACATGAGGTGGGTCTTGCTCCTTTGTGTGGCTTTGGAGGGTATAGAGGATATGGAAGAGAATGTGGCTTTAGGAAGTGATACGGTTCACTAGTTCAGTTTGGTTTTGGACTCATGAGTCTTGAGCATTAACCAGGGTAAAATAAACATGTACATGGAAACTGTATCTCTGAATTGCATTCTACCCACCATTTCCATCTATTTCTATCTGCCCTTAAATATAGTTGGAATGACCCAGTTTAGGCTAGAAAATAAGTCTGAGTTTGTTGATGAAATCCAATTGTATGGATACGACGGTGTTCGCCAATCCTCTGAATTCAGTCTTCTGGAATTTTCTCAGATTGAAATCAAATGCTCACACTCCTGCCTGGCTCTCAAATTTCAAGTCAGCAGTGTCTGCCATCGCACACAGCCTGCATGTGACATTCCTGTGGGAGGTTATCACAGTATAAGGACCGTGTGAGTACTCGGGGCTTCTCTAATCAGGTTTTCTTGACACTTGTTCTGTTGCATTCAAATCTCACGGGTTGATCAAGTGACTATGCTGTTCAGTGACCTGAACAAAGACAAGAGCCTGCCCTTGTTTCAAACACATTCTCCTGCAAGTTGGAAGAGTGCTGCCTCATGTTTGGGCTACGTTGTCCCTGGCGGATCACCAACTTGGAAACTTGTACCCTATTCCTGTCAGTCTAGTTTTAGGAAACATTCCTGAATGGGGTTGGTGTTTGATGATTCTTAAGATCCCTTCCAATTGTTGATTTTTGTGCAATCTAAAATCTAATGGCCATGGCATTAAGTACAGTTCTTCCATGCTCTCTACAAAATGGGCATCAATAAATATTCCTAGCATAAATGAATGAAAGGATGAATGGATGAATAAATGAACAAATGGACACAATTGTCAAGTGACTGTGATTCCAAGTCCTTCTCCCAGTCCCTCCCTGGAAACCATTTTGCTTTGGATAAAATCCCATTTCACCCATGAATAAACTGAGGCACAGAAACTGACTCCCCCAACATCATATCATTGGCCAGTAGCAGCGCTGTGACTTCCATACCTTTCTTCACCCTCAAAGTGGTGCTTTTCCAGGTCCTGCAGGGACCTCCCTCAAACAGTCACCGTGAGCCTCACAGAAAAGCAGGCCATGCATAGGATCAGTGAGGAGGGCTGAGGAGGCGGGCAGGGCGCTGGCCAGAGGACAACAGCCTGGTCCCCAAGTGGCCTCGCTCTCCCCGTCCCTGGGAGGAGGAGGTCACCAAGCTTTCAGCTGGGTGACAGCCTGGACATGCACTTACTCTGAAGACATATCCTGACTATACAATAACTCCCAAGCTCCCACCTCCTTCAAGCTCATATATTCAAGGAGCTTTTCAAGACACAGACACCGAATTCTAATCTTCTTCGTGTCAGAATCTAGCGCTTCTCCGCCATTCAGTCCCCTGGGCTTTTTTTTTTTTTTTTTCAATAAAAACATTTTCAGTTTGACTTTTGAATCCAGCATCAGGGGCACCAAATCGCTATTTGCAGGTGTCACGAGGAGTTTCCCCCACCTGGTGAAATGCACGCACATCATTTTCACGTTGTATGCGAGGCCAGTCTCTTCCGGGCCCCTTTCAGCAGAGAGAGCCATACATCTCCAGATTTTATGGTGGCAGGAGTTACTACATCAAACCATCCACTGGCTTTTTCTGAGCAAAGCGATCCATCTGTGTAATTAATCTTGGCTGCTCTCCTGCCAAGAACCGGCAAGTTCAGCTCTGCCTGCTGCTATTCATAGCCGCTTGAAAGATGGCACCGAAGGCACCTCAATTCTGATTTTCACCACCGAGTCACTCACTCATGGACTTCCTCTTTGCCTGGCGCTCCTGCCAGTGAGCTGCGAATTAAGCTCCCCAAATTGTTCTTGCAGGACAGCAGCTCCCTCAGGGTGGGCGCCAAGGCCAGGCCACCTGTATTCTGCCTACTGTCCACCTGTCCTCGATTTCCAGGACTCTGTCTCTGGAATGTGAGCCTGGGGTTCGCACAGGCCTGCCCACTGCAGCTGGAGGGGGCAGTGGTCCCAGTGGTTAGGAATACAGTGGTACCTCGAGATACAAGTTTAATTCGTTCCGTAACCTTGAGGCGTGGGAAACTATGAGACGCTCGAGTCGCAGTAAACTACAGGCTGGTGTCCAGCCTGCTGATCCATGCAATTACTCCTATCTCAAATGTTGCCCGTATTTCAAAGCAAAAAATCACTTGCTCGACGGCTCATATCTCAAAAATCTCGTATGTTAGGGCACTCGTATCCCAAGGTACCACTGTATGGGCTCTGACGAGATGCTGACATTTCCTCTCTGGCTTTACAATGAGCAAGTGCTGTGGTGCTAGGAAAGCCTCTCAGTGCCTCAGTTTCCTCCTCTCTCAAACGGACATAGTAACAGTCTACCCACCCCTTACGTGGTTGGGAATCAATAGATTCTAACATTGGGAGCAGAGTAAGGCCTCAATATAGGCTAATCCCTGTCTTCTGAGTATTCTGGATTGGAGTCTGGATTTACAGGCGGCGTCACTAAAATGCCAGCCTTCAAAAACTTCCTGGCAGCCCCGTGTAAATATCCACAGCCAAGGACAAACACGTTGAGTGACACTCCTTGGCCCTCCCCACGTTATCTGTAAATCTTCAGAGGCGGCGGCACCTCGGGAGTCAACGATTATGACTCCCCAGCTGCCAGATTCGTTGAATCACTCCTCCTCCACCTGCTGTTTTCTTTTTTCTAATTTACAGCTTGCTTTGCCACTTTTAACGAGAACTTGAAAGTTCCGTGTAAAACACTCAACTAAAAAAAATTTATAGTGACACTTTCATAAGTAAATGAGGATTATCTGTTATTTTAAATTCACCAAACTTCTAAGCACACGTTCGTTTGCGTTCCCCTCCTACACCTATTGTTTGACGGGCACTCTGTAATTTACAGAAGACTTGGTCTCGTGTTCGTTACCCGGCTCTGCCCGCACAGCTCTCGCTTCCTGCCTTATTGACGGAGCTCTGGCGCTTCTGAACTTTGCACATGCGTCTCTCTTGCCTCCATGGGGACATCTCCATTCTCCATAACTCCTGGTATGACTCATCCTTCTAGACCTTCTGGCCATGGCTTAAGTCCCGCCTCCTCTAGGAACCTCCCTTGTGGGTCCCGCCCATTCTGCACAAAGGGCCCTTTTCTGTGTGTCACAACACCTTGTACACATCACCCACGACTGTCCAATGCATTACTTTCCCCTACGAGACCCAAAGTCCTTTGAGGGCGGAGACTGTTGTTTCTGGCGGTCTCACTGGTCCTTACTACACGCCATGTGCTATTTCAAGGCTGCTCATAAGATAAAGGACCCACTCACAGAGGTAATCTTGAACTTGCTACGGAGGGTCCTTAGAGAGGACAAGCAGTCAACGTGACAGAGAAATTCGGAGAAGGCTTCACCGAAGAAGTGACACGCGGAATTGAGCCTTTGAAGAGGAGGGTGATTTTGACAAGCACAGGAGGGAGGCAAGTGTCTTCAGACCAAGAAATCAGCAGGAGTGAGACTCAGGGTTCTGGAGGCCTGCTGAGGTGGAGACCTGGGTGGGGTGAGCAGGAGGCGGGAGTAGGGAAGGGGAGCCCTGCCACGCAGGATGCTCATTTGTGAAGTGAGGGTGTTCTACACCAGGAAGAGGCTGGGCCTTGTTCTATAGACACTGGAATCTATTAAAGTTTTATTTGTTTGTTTGTTTGTTTGTTTAGAAGGAGTATGCCTGAAATAGCAAGGTGCAGTAAGTGCCTCGTATGCTGCATCTGTGGAGTACACATGTAGCTGCTTTTACTGGTCTCCACATGCGACATCTCTGGAAAGATATACTCTAGAAACTGGTATCAGTGGTTGGTCCTTCAGAAGGGAACTTTTGTGGGGGAACGAGGATGTTGTATTCCTTTGGCACTGTTTCCAGTTTTTCCAATCTAGGTCCCAGGAACGTCTCTCTGTCTTGTTGGTCTTGATTAAACCCCTGGGATTTGCGTTCCCTTTAGGTCCGAAAGATTCCTGTCAGCTCTCTCCTGAGCTCCAGCAGCATGTGTCTTTGCATTCGGAAATGTTTCTTGATGGGTTCGTCGATGCCCATTACACGCTATACTGAAGATGTTCAGCATCATTTCTCAAGACGCTTGCAGCTCATCTGCCTGGTGCGTGGGGGAGGATGGGAGTAACTGAGGCACTTCATGCTCAATCCCCAGCTCTCAGACCATTCACTATTGGGGAGGTGGAGGCAGCTTAATTTTGCTCTAAAAACATGTCTGGCCATCACTGCGTGGTTAAGGCTGCAAGGGGCCCTTGATGGGGGCTCTGTAGAGGACAGCAAGACCTCTCTTGCTCATGAATGTGTTGACATGAAAATCGTGTTCCTATCGGCCTTCAGACTGAAAGGTCCCAGGTTCGATTCCGGTCGGGGGCATGTACCTTGCTTGCAATCACATCTCCAGTGTGGGGTATGTAGGAGGCAGCTGATCGATGTCTCTCTCATTGATGTTTCTGACTTTCTATCCCTCTCCCTTCCTCTCTGTAAAAAATCAATAAATATATATATATATTTAAAAAAATCGTGCTCCTGATACAGATCAGTTCTGTGTCTATCCGTTTTCCCTTGATGTGAGCGTGGCTCTTGCCTCTAACAAGTCTCTGAAAGGGGTTTGCAATAACCTGAACACGTTTTCAAGATGTTCCACCTTGTAGGAGTACATAGCAAACAGTAAATATCATTAAAATTAATTGTGCCAAACAGACCCTTACCATGTAAATGGAATTGTCAGCTGTGTATAATAAAATGTTAAAATTATGTGTCGCACAAGGAATAAATTTAACCTGGTTATTTGATCCAGAATTAAATTAAAGACCGAGCGCACTTACTTTTTAATAGGCTTTACATTGTTATATGACTTCCCTCAGAGTCATTTATATCGAAGCCGTAAGTCTTTACAGCAGGTAATGTAAATTTGCCACCTCTAGCTCCTTTCCATCATCAGAGCACGCAGTATTTCTTCCGCATAACTTTGTTTTCTGGGGACAATCCTTGATACATCTTAGTATTGGCAAGGTTTCCTCTCTCTCATATTCACATAGAGAACCATCTATTTCCACCCGGTTTCCTTCTCTTTAATGTTGAGTGACACTACCAGCCACGTGACTCAAGATACTGCTCCTCATTCCCTGGTCCAACAGCCCTTCTAGAGAAGGGTGACCAGACACAACGAAGTGTCTTGTACAGTGGTGCCTCGAGATACGAGTGCCCTAACATAAGAGATTTTTGAGATACGAGCCGTTGAGCGAGCGATTTTTGCTTTGAAATACGAGCAACATTTGAGATAGGAGTAATCACAAGGATCAGCCAGCTGCACACGACCCACCAGTTTACCGTGACTCGAGCGTCTCATAGTTTCCCACGCCTCAAGGTTACGGAATGAATTAAACTTGTACCTCGAGGTATCACTGTATTTTCATTCAACCCTTCACCAGAGCCCCTCTCAGTTTTCAGACCTTCTTCCTGCACAGATTCCACCTCCACCCCAGGAGCGCCGCCCCCTGAGCACCTGCTCACCTACTTGCCTCCGTGGCCCCCCACTGTGGGGATCCACTCCACCTGGAACAGTGAAGCTTCCCTCTCACTTCCTGGGGTCAGTCTCTGCCAAATATGTGCCATGTCTGTTGTCCGCAGGTGCTCAGCTATTGGTGAGGACCCGCAGCTCTGTTATTCCTGAGGATGCATGGCCACGCATGCGGGTGGAACTGGGAGGAGACAGGATTAGAAGGCCCTCGCTCCAGAGGGTGGTTTCCTCCCGTACAGGAACCTCTACGTGCAAGAATCGTGCTCCCCACAAGGCAGCCAGATCATCGCGTGTGCCTGCAGGCCAGCTCGACAGCAGACATTGGCTGTGCTGTCTTATTAGCGAGTCACCGTTTCATTACACGATCTGGACTCAGAGGAGGGAGGCAGAAAGCTATTACATCATTTTCTCTGTGTTAAGTCGAAGGCTTCTTGCGTGAGAAATCTGTCAGCTCTTATGGAATTAACAAATAACCTCATTTTTCAGGCAATAAAAATGTCCAGTTCAATCCAGAGTTCAGATCTGTCATGCAATTTAAACCCCTTTCTTCCCGCCAGATGGGGCCTGATCCACGGGGAGGAGCCAGCCGTGAGGCCGGCAGTCGTGGCTGCTCATCACTGTTTTCATTCCTTATCCCCAGTCCAGACTTCCCCCAGGGTGGGAGGGAGGTAGAAAGCAGGGAAGGAGTGGGGGGGGGGCTCCCTAAGGGTCAGGGGTCACCCCTGCAATGTGGGTCAGGCGGATTCTTTCTCCTGTGCCGCTCTTTTGAGGGTCTTCCCTTGCCACCTCGCTTAACATCACGGGCCTTCCAAGCCCCAGTTCTTTGCAGTAAGTCAAAGTCATTCCAGCTGGCCTCACCCTCCTGCCCACAGCCTGGCACACCCATGGCCTGGTCCCATCCCCTCTCAAGCCCTGTGTCTCCCCTCTGCTCTCTAGCAGGGGCCACTCCAGCCACAGTCTTTTCTCTCAGATTGGAGGTGGAAGCCAGTCTGCACCTACCCAATTCTGGCCACACAAGGGAAGCTCTCACTTTGCCTTAGGCAGGGAGACAACGCTCCCCTCCTCCCCGGCCAGGCGGACTGGAGTGAGGCGGGAGTGGTGGAAAGCCCAGCCACTGCCCACTCTCTCCAGCTGCATCCTTGCCACTGGCTGCTTCAGTCCCCTGAGAAATTCCTAGTCTCTTCTTCCTAACTGTTGGGTGGTGACAGAACCAGCTTTGGGCCACCCCTTTGCCACCCCTTTGCCACCCCTACACAGACGATCTAGCACCCCCTTGAGGATAGCTCTCAGCTTCGAGGCCTATCAATACAGGAGCATGCCATGCTAATATCCCTTTACAGTTACTGCTTAGGAAACTGTCATAAAGTTTCAGAGTACTGAGAAGTCATTTTTAATAGGAGAACTTGTAGAAATCTGATTGTGCTAACTTTTTATTTGATTTTACTCCTGAATTTATTTCTTGGGAGGGGGAGGAAGCAACACAAGGTCTACAGCCCTGAACCGGTTGTGTTATAAAGGGAACGCTGGATATAATTAGACATGCCCCTTGTATTTTTAGAAAGGAGACTTCAGATGTGGGGGGGGGGGTGTGCATTTCAAACGCACCCATGTGAGACGCTGAAAGGGAAGACGGATGGGAGGCACTCTGCGCAGCAGAATGAGGCAAATGCTCTGTGGAAAAGACCAGGGCGTCTCTAAGAGAAGCTGTGTGACTCGGTTGCGTGAGCGGTAGGTTGACACGATCATACGCTGGAAGGAGAGGACCTTGTCCAGAGGCACGTGCAGAGCAGGAGGCTGGACCCGAAGGAAAGGCAAAGGCCAGGATGAGGTGACGTGTGTCAAACAGCTAGGACAGCCCCGGGTCTCATGTTTAGTGCAAGTAGACTCCCCTCCAGGCTGGGCTCTGCTCTGGGCACTTACGTTTGAACTCGTTTGATCAGCACAACTAGTATTATTAGCATCTCATTCTATAGCTGGGGAAATGGGGGTGCAGAGAGTTAAGACAACTTGTCCAAAGTCAGACAGCTAATAAGTGGCTAACTGGGAATTCAAACTGGGCATCCGGGCTTCTGAGCCTGTGCCCTCCACATACCCGCTCCTCCGACCTTTAGTTCATCCAGGTTGAGCTCTGCCAGGAGCTGTGCTCTTTGAGGCCATGGATGAGGTTTTGCTCACCTGTATAATCCCAGCATTTAGCTCTGCATCTGGCAGATAGCACACGCTCCAAGCTGGTTAAACGGAACAAGCGTGACAAGTAGAATGAGACTCCTTCTCTGTTCTATTTTTGCCAAAGCCTCCAAACCGAGGATAACGGGTGATAAAGGGACTGGCCACGTCCACCTTGAACTCAGAGGAAGCCCAGCGTGCCCAGCAGCCCCTGGGCATATGCAGAGGCTTGCGGCTCCTAGGAGAGAACCAAGATTCCCCGGGACAGAATGTGCAGGACCAGAGAGCATCGTGGCTTCCCTGCCCTTTCCCCTCCCCGCCCCCCACCTCTCCACAGCCATGCAGGAGGCGTGGAGAAGGCCTTACAGACCCGCAGGGGGGAGGTTAGAGTTATTTTTAGGAAGGGAAGCTGACACCTCACCTGCTGGCCAGGTCTGGCTCATCTACCAAACTCTCTCGCCTTCCTTCCTGCTTTCTTATCGCTGTGGCTGGCTGGGCACAGGAAGAAGAGCTGGAAATGTGGCCTGGGGTTTCCTGATCAAGAGATGGGGGCTTGACTTGCCCCCTGAGGTAGCCTGAAGGCAGGGGGCTGGCCGAAGCTCCCTGTGATGGCTGGGAGGGGGGAGATGGCAGGGGTAGCAATGCTCTGCAAACTCCAGTTGGGAGAGGACCGCAGCCTGGAGGGCTGCCGGCCTGGGTGCGAGGAGCCCTGAGCAAACGTGGAGAGGAAGGGTCACCTAAGCGTGCATGGCCCGTGTCGGGGAACAGAGTTCACATGCGTCTGGGAGAGTGTGTTGGGGGGTTCCTGGGGGAGCGATGGTGGTGGGAGGTGTACATAACAAGCCTACAAAGGACCCCATAAGAATTTTCCAAAAAAGTAAAATTAATACATCCCCTCTCATCTAAAAAAAATAAATAATTTTCCCATGTGTGTATGTTGGCAATGGTTGTGCATTACAAAGCTCAGAACCTAGGTCCCATTCCTTGCCCTTGGCCCTGGCCTTGACCCTGGGTAAACCAGAAGCAGCAGAGAGAGTGGGGGTGGGAGCGTTGGGGGGAGAGAAGGGAGACCCTTTTGTCGAATGAGGGAGTGAAGTTTTTATTTGGATTATGCTGGACTTTCTAATACTTGAACATGACCAGAGTGCTGTCAGATCTGCCCAAGATGACACCCGGCATGTGTGGGCGGCTGTGCTGGGAGAAACCCAAAGCTATTTCTTTTCTTTCTTTTTTTTTTTTTTTAAATATATTTTATTGATTTTTTACAGAGAGGAAGGGAGAGAGATAGAAAGTCAGAAACATCGGTGAGAGAGAGACATCGATCAGCCGCCTCCTACAAGCTCCACAGTGGAGATGTGCCCGCAAGCAAGGTACATGCCCCCGACAGGAATCGAACCCAGGACCCTTCAGTCCGCAAGCCGATGCTCTATTCACTGAGCCAAACCGGTCTCTGCTCAAAGCTATTTCTTGATTTCACCCCACCCGATCCAGCCTGTTCACTAACCAGTCCCTAAGTGGCAGGTGGGCAGTGAAACATACACCTATAACACTGCTTTCCCCCAAATCTAACACATGCTAAAGAAATCCAGAACATCTCAATGTTCCCGAAATCCAATACCTTGTAAATTCAAGTGCATATGTATTATATTTTTCCCCTGAAAACATTCTCTTTGAATTTATGCTGCCTTAAAACAGCTTGCATTTTAGGACGGAGAATATGTTGCAATGACAGAGCTGTTTCCAGGTTTCTAAGCGCTTTCACTCATGTGATTGCCAGTTGAATGTCACTCTGTGACCTTCCTGCTCTAGGAAGTTTCGTTGTCCAGCCCCGGGTGGGGTGACAGGACAGGAGGGAACAGGGATTGGCTTCAGGCTGTGGGCAGGAAGCGCAG
>PVJN01015289.1:0-44707 GCA_004026805.1 Lasiurus borealis | reverse complement strand
TCTGCCGTTACCATGGGGTTACGATAACAGAATGCGGCTGGTGGTTATCTCTGGGTTACTCCCTTGGGACATCTAGACCATGTCTCCTGTTGCAATTTTGCTACAGGCTGTCTTGTTATACAAGATTATCAGCCTGCACCTGGGTCACGGCACCCTGGGAGTTTTCACTCTGTTCTTAACCCTGAGACTGCAATAACAGAATGTAACTGGGGGATATGATTTTAAGCTGAGCTGTGTTAACTCCAGCCCAATCCTGATTTTTGCAGCCTTACACCTCCAACGTTAGATAGAGCAAAATATCCGTTAATGGAATGCTCAGGCAAGCAGCTGCCCTGGCTTTCAAATTTAAGACTGCTTCTAACCTGTTCTTAAAAACTTTTCTAAAATATATTCACGCTTTGAGTAGGTACGTTATAATGATGGGTTTTGTTTCAAGGATGTGAGATCTTGAAGTTAATTAAGGACATTAATAGTGCATGTCTTTTGATTTGTAGTCATTTGCTATGAGAAACCTCTGGTCAGCTGGATTCCAGTTAAGGTTAACATTTCAGCTAATAAAGGTGTTTTGTTTTTAGTTATTTTTCCCCCTTGTAATAAAATTCAGCTCAATTCTTCTCTTTCATGCGCAGTGTTTATAGTAATAGGATCATCTCCATCTCTGGTTCCCCAGGAGAGGTGCAGGAAGCTCAAAAAGGAGGGCCCTGGGCAAGACTATAAAGAGGATACCGGTGAAATTGGGTTTCAGAATGAATTTAGGAAATGTGATTTAAACTAATAAGCTGCTTGTTGAAAGGGATGAATGTTAAAGACCTGCATTAATTTTTTTGGTGTTTTTTTATTATTTTTTTATTTTTTACATTTTAATTTTTTTATTGTGTTACATGTATACATATCTTTCCATTGCCCAAGCATACCTCAACCCCCAGTGTCTTGTGTTCATTGGTTATGCTTATATGCATCCATACAAGTCCTTTGGTTGATCTTCCTTAATCTTCCTGCTGTAATTTGACAGTCTGTTTGATGCTTTACTGCCTCTGTATCTATCCTTTTGTTCATCAGTTTAAATGTTCTTTATTATCCACAAATGAGTGATATCATGTGGTGTTCCTCCTTCATTGACTGGCTTATTTCACTTAGCATGAGGCTCTCCAGTTCCATCCAGGTTGCTGCAAATGGTAAGAATTCCTTCTTTTTAATGGCAGCATAGAATTCCATTGTGTAGATGTACAATAGTTTTCTGATCCACACATCTGCTGACTGGTGTTTTGTTTTTTTTTAAATAGTCAATTATATACATTCTAGACAGAAAGACACTGGCTTGCCTAGGTTTAAAAAGAGAGAGAAATTTAATGCACTAGATTACCTAATCTTAATGAACATAGACAAACTAGATCTGTCTCTTCTCTCTCACCTCTCTCTTCAGCCCACTGATCTGTAAGTTCTGCACCACCAACACCTCAACACCTCTAAAATTGTGACTGCCAAAGGTCACCAGTGACCACAAATTGGCAAATCAGTGGACTTGTTTCCAAGTTTAGGACTCACATCCTTTTAACATTCAACATCACCAGCCACACCTCACCCTCGTCCGTTTGCTTCTATGATGTTTCTCTTTTGTTTCTCCTGACATCTTGGCTACCTCTTTGCAGCTTCCTCTTGTCTTTCTGTCTTTCCATGTTGCCTCTAATGGTAGGTTCAGTCTCTGTCCCTCTTCTCTCACTCTACACACACTACCTAGTGATACAACTGTTCACATGACTTCAACTGCCACCTGAAGGATAAGAGACCTCAGATCTATCAGTCTAGTCCAGACTCTGAGCACCAAACCTAGCATATCAACCTGCAACCTGGAGATCCTCACCTGCATCTCCCCAATTTTCCAGCTTTTGCTTCTCCTTGTCTGCTATTCCTATCCTCCTATATTGATAAATAGCACTGCTATCCATTCAGGGGCCCAGATCAGAAACCTCACTATCCCTTAACTACTACTCAATGACAACCATCCTGCTCCTTAACTTATTTCCCATCCTGCCTTTCTCTCACTTGGCTATATGATTTATATAACATCCAAAGGCATTTCTGCTTCTTACCTACAGGCTTCAGCTAGAAAGACCATTTCTTGGGCTTCCTGCCTCCAAGTACATTATTCCGAGTCTCTTTACCTGAAAAAAAATTCACTTCTACATAGTATTCTAGAAAGAAGACTTTGATCAAAACTGTTTTCAAAAGACTGTAGGAAAAAAATATAGATATGGAAAAAATAAGAAGTAACTCCAATTTCTTGAAGGTTTCTTATAGAAGCCAATCAATATTAAGAGCTTTTCTAACAAAAGGATGACTATTATTTATTCATTTTTCTTTCTACATACATTGACTCTTTATTTTGGTGCAGGTATTATTTGAAGTGCAATCTGGCCAAGCTGGGGTAGGGTGGGTAACAGAGGAGAAGCAACTAAATAAATGAGAAATATTAGATAATAGTAAGTGCTGCTTGGTAGAGAGTAATTTGGAAGCTACTTTACACTGGGAGTCAGGCAACATCTCTCTAAGGGGATGCCATAAGAACTGAGACCTGAATGATAAAGAGAAGGCAGTCATGGGTGGGGAGCAGGAGGAAGAGCATTCCTTGCCAGGAGAACTGTTTGCACAAAGCCCCTAAGGCTGAAATGAGCGAGGCCAGTTGAAGAAATAAAGAAGAGGAATATTTGTTTGGAACACCGTAGGCAAGTGATGCAACTGGGTTACATATGTCAAATATCCATAAACTTCAAAATAATTATACAAGAGAGTTGTTTTTAAAGCTAAAATAGAAATGGAGAGAAACTTAACTTCACACAGTGAGAAAGGAAGATCAGATTTCGTTGTGGTATCTCTGACTCCAAAACATGTTGCTTTCTCATGGGGAAATGATTCAAGTAGACCCAAGTTTTGTGACTTTCTGGAAATTTGCCACATCAGTTTAACCCCAAACTCTGCCTCAGTTTCAACCCTCTAATGTAATAAAAATTGGTTTCTCCTGGTATTTTTATATATAAAGGAAGCTTTTATAAGACCTCTCATATTCAATGGTAACTGAAATGTGTAAAATTCAGAAATTCCAGTAATTACAAAGTAAGTCTAGTGTTTGTATTTTTTAAAAAACATATTTTGTCTTCTATGTATAAAAATAATATATGAATATTTAATTTAAAATAATGCATCCCTGGCTGGTTTTGGTTGTGTGGTGGAGTGTCAGCCTACAGACTGAAGGGTCGCAGGTTTGATTCCAGTAAAGGGCATGTACCTTGGTTGCAGGCTCAATACCCATCCCAGGGTTGAGGCATATGCAGGAAGCAACCAATCAATGTGTCTCTCTCACATCTATGTTTCTCTCCCTATGTTTCTCCCCTTATCTTCCACTCTCCTTCAAAAATCAATAGGGAAAAAATATCCTCAGGTGAGTATTAACAAAAAATAAAAATAAAAATAATAATAATAATAATGCAAGTATATGTAAAGGAGAAAAATATCCCACATATTTATTTTTTAAATTGGCTTTTTCTTAAGGATTATAGTTTAGTTTTATTTTGTTGTATTTACTTATTATTCAATTTTATGTGTTTTTAAAATATGTATAAGGATGTTAAAGATAATACAATAAGTATGTCATTACATAGGCCAAGAAATAGACCAACTGTTTGGGCCTGATAAACTCTACTAGCTTTCCCCTGACTGTTCCCTGAGGCCCCAACACACAGCAAAGGTTCGGAGTCATCTAATGGTAGCTAGCCTTGGTGTACCCTGGGAATTTTCTGAATAAACTCAGACCCAGCGTTGGCACTGAGTTTTTCCAATCTAGCGAAGACCACTCATCACTGAAAACCTACTTCATGCAATTTGTATACTATGAGATTCTCTTCTGCGACTGAGCCTAACAGGCAGCCAGAAGGTGGAGGCAGGCAAAAGCAGATATCAGGGTGTTCTAGGTCTTCTACTGACCTGCCCCTTTCCTGAAAGCCATCCTTGGGGTAGAGTTTGCCCTTCACACAATATACCAGACTCAGCAGAGGCTGTCACAAACTGTGGACCCTTTGTAGCTCCAAACAGGTTGCCCAGGGCCAATCATAGGTAGATTCTGACATTGGCCTGCACAGGAGTCCCTCCCAATAAGGCCCAGAACCAGCATACCCAGTAATGGGCTTCAGACAATATAAAGCAGGATCCAATTAGGTCCACAAGCAGGACATCAAAGGAAGATCTCAGCAGGCATCAGACCCTGCTGAGGTAAATTCCACTTTGTGTAGTGACCACCAGCACAGCAGCTTGTACTCTGTGGTTGGGGTCAGTCCTTACAGTCAGCCAGCCTGAGGGTCAAACCCACACATAGATGGCCAATAGCAATCAAGACTCAACTATAGTCTGTGTGGCTCAGTGGTTGAGCATTGACCCATGAACCAGGAGGCCAAAGTTCAATTCCTGGTAAGGGTATGTGCCCAGTGGGGAGGTTGCAGGAGGCAGCCAATTGATTTTCTATCATCACTGATGTTTCTATCTCTCTCTCCATATCCCTTCATCTCTAAAATAATAAAAAAGAAAAAACTCAACTACAACAGGAGGGTTTAGATGATGCATAAAATGGACATTCTTAGAGCACCAAGCTTAGGAGATCAAGGAAACTCTGTCACTTGGTCCCACATGGGCATCTACTACATAAGGCCATCCTACAAGATTGGGAGGCATAGCAGATCTGGTTAATACACAGAAATAAATGCAGAGGCAGCCAAATGTAGAGACAAAGAAACATGCCCCAAGTGAAAGAATAGGAGAAATCTCCAAAAAAAATTAAATGAAATGGAGTAAAGCAATCTGCCAGATATAGAGTACAAAACAATGGTTATAAGGATGCTCAAGGAAGTTAGTGAGAACTTCAACAGCATGGAAAAGTACATTGAAAATATAAAATAGAACCAGTCAGAATAAAAAATATAATATGTGGAATTAAAAATACACTAGCAGGAATAAACAGTAAGGTAGATGAAGCAGAGGGTGAAAATAGTGATTTGGAACACTCAATGAGAGCAGAAGAAAGAAAAAAGACTTTAAAAAGTGGAGGATAAGTACCCATCAGCAAATAAGTGGATTAAAAAACGGTGATACATTTATACAATGGAATACTATGCTGCGGTAATAAAAGAAGGAATTCTTACCTTTTACAACAGCATGGATGGAACTGGAGAACATTATGCTAAGAAAAATAAGCCAGTCAGAGAAAGATAAATATCACACGATTGCACTCATTTGTGGAATATAAGGAACAACATAGACTGATGAACAAAAACAGAGACAGAGAAGCATCAATCAGACTGTCAAACCTCAGAAGGAAGGTAGAAGAGGGTGGGGGTAAGGAGAGACATCAACCAAAGGACTTGTATGCATGCATATAAGCCTAACCAATGGACACAGACCAGGGAAGGTGAGGACACATATGTAATACCTTAATAAAGAAAAAAGTGGAGGATAGTGTAAGGGACAACATAAAGTGTAATAATATCCACATCATAGGGAGAAAAGAGAGAGCAAAGGATTGAGAACTTATTTGAAGAAATAAAGACTATAAACCTCCCTAACCTAGTAAAGGAAAAAGAACAAAGGCCAAGAATATAAAATCTCAAACAATATGAACCCAAAGAGAATCATACCAAGACACATAATAATTAAAATGGCAAAAGTTAAAGAGAGAGAAAGAATATTAAATGGAGCAATAGAAAAATAGTTACCTACCTATCAGGGAGCTCTCATAAGACTGTCAGCTGATTTCTCAACAGAAATATTTCATGACAAAAGGGATTGGCATGAACTATTCAAAATGATGAAAAGGAAAAATCTACAACCTCTACTATTTCAACCAGCAATGCTAACATTTAAAATTTAAGAAGAGCCAAGACCAGTTTGGCTCAGTGGATAGAGAGTCAGCCTGCAGACTGAAGGGTCCCAGGTTCGATTCCGGTCAAGGGCACATACCTTGGTTGCAGGCATATCCCCAGTGGGAGGTGTGCAGGAGGCAACTGATCGATATTTCTCTCTCTCATTGATGTTTCTAACTCTATCCCTCTCCTTCCTCTCTCTAAAAAAAAATCAATAAAACATATTAAAAAAATAAAATTTAAGGAGAAATAAAGAGCTTCCCAGACAAGAAAAATCTAAGGCAGTTCATTATCACCAAATCAGTATTACCAGAAATGTTAAAGGGCCTGGAAGAAGAAGAAAATGAAGAAGGAGGAGGAAGAGGAAGAGGAGGAAGAAGAAGAGGTGGAGGGGGAGGAGGAGTGGGAAGAGGAGAGGAAAGAGGGAAAGGAACATAGTAGTTATGAAGAATAAAATAGCAATAAATATGTGCCTATCAATAATCACTTTAAATAAAAATGGCTTAAGTGCTCCAATCAAAAGACCTGGGTTAACTGAATGGATAAGAAAACAAGATCCATATAAATGCTGACACAACTCAAAGTGAAAAACATACACAGACTAAAAATAAAGGGCTAGAAAGACATTTCATGCAAATGAAAAATTTTTTTAAAAGCTGGGTAACACCTCACACCCAATGGAGTGAGTCTATTGAGAATAGAATAGTCACATGGCCTCACTTGTTAACTTACTATGGAGAAATATAGCAGAACGCATGTTCAAATCTAGCCTTACCAATAATGGACCAGGAATGACATCATGTGCTCCCCAGTGTGAAGCAATGGAAAGTAAAAAACATGCCTGTGTTTCACATTTGCCAAAGGGTTTATCTTAAGTCTAATCATAAGGAGATAATCAGACAAATTGAAGTTAATGGGCATTCTAGAGAACAATTGGCCAGTTCTTCAAAAATGCCAATCTGCCAGGAAATGCGGAAGAGATAAAAGCTATGGGGACTGGGGGAACAATCTAGATTAAAAGACCATAACAGACATCATAACCAAATGCCATGGGTGATCCTTGGTTGGATCCTGGATCAAGGGAAAAAAAAGAAAAACAGCTTCAAATAATGATAATGAGAAATTTTGAATATGGGCATTACATTAGGTAAAATTACTATATCAATTTTCAAACTTTGGAGCATGATAATGGTAAAAAATAAAAATCTGGATAACAATATTTACATCATACAAAATAAACTTTAAAAATAAAGGCTATAATATGAAATAAAGGAGGACACTTTATAATAATGAAGGGATCAATCCAAAAAAGGATATAACCTTTGTGAATATTTGTGCACCCAAAATAGAATCACTGAAATATCCAAAGCAATTCTTGAAAAACATAAAGGGAGAGATTGACAGTAATTCAGTCATAGTAGGAGATTTTAACACCCCATTGACATCAATTAATAGATCTTCTAGGCAGCAAATCAACAACGAAAAACAACAGATTTGAAGGTCACACTAGATCAGATGGATTTAATTGATATGTTCAGAGCATTTCACCCCAAAGCAGAATATATATTCTTTGCAACTGAATATGAGACACTTTCTAGTATAGACCACATGTTGGGACACAAAACAAGTCTCAATAACTTTAAAAACATCAAGCATCTTTTCTGACTACAATTGTATGAAACTAAAAATTAATTGAAGAAAAAAAAAAAAACACAATCCCAACACTGAAAAACACACAAACACATGGAGGCTAAATAACATTTATTAAACAATAAGTGGGTTAACAATAAGATCAAGAAAGAAATAAAAAAATACCTTGAGACAAATGAAAACAGGTACACAACAATCTGAAATCTATGAGACACACTCAAAGCAGTTCTAAAGGGGAAATTCATAGCATTAAAGGCCTACGTCAAGAAATAAACAAAATAAATTCAAATAAGCAATATAACCTTTACTTAAAAAAAACTATAAAAACAAATTAACATACTCAAAGTAAGTAGAAGAAAGAAAATAATAAAGAACAGAGCAGAAATAAACAAAATAGTCTAAAAGTACAATACAAAAAAAAAAAATGAAACCAAGAGCTAGTTCTTTTAAAAAATAAACAAGAGTAATAAACCTTTAAACATGCTCATCAATAAAATAATAAAGGGCCCAAATAAAAAAAAATTTGAAATGAAAGAGAAGTAATAATTGACCCCACAGAAATATAAAAGTTTATAAGAAAATATTATGAACAATTATATGCCAACAAGTTGAACAATCTGGGGAAAAAAGGAATATTTTTAGAAACATGCATTCTTCAAAAACTGAATCAAAAAGAATTTGAAACTCTGAATAGATAGATTACAAATAGTGAAATTGAAGCAGCGATAAAATAAAACCTCCTAACAAACAAAAGGCCTGGACAAAAATGGCTTCACAGGAGATTTTTAACAAATATTCAAAGAATTAACACCTATCTTTCTCAAACTATTTCAAAAAAATTTAAGCAGAGGAAAGACTCCCAACCTCATTTTATGAGGCCAGCATTATTCTAATTCCAAAACCAAAAGAAGGCACTACTAAGAAAAAAAATTATAGGCCAATATCCCAGATGCACATAGGTGCTAAAATTCTCAACAAAATATTAACAAATCAGATTCAGCAATGCATTAAAATGATAATACATCAAAAATCAGGTAGGATTTAGTGCAGGGATGCAAGTTTGGTACAAGATCTACACATCAATAAACATGATATAGCAAATAAACAAAATGGAGGATAAAAATCACATGATCAAACAAGAACTGCAAAAAAAAAAGCACTTGATAAATAACAATGATTAAAAACTCTCACCAAAACCGCTTTGGCTCAGTGGATAGAGCATCGGCCTGCGGACTGAAAGGTCCCAGGTTTGATTCCAGTCAAGGGCATGTATGTTGGTTGCGGGCACATTCCCAGTAGGGGCGGCTGATCAATGTCTCTCTCTCATTGATGTTTCTAACTTTCTATCCCTCTCCCTTCCTCTATGTGAAAAATCAATAAAATATATTTTTAAAAAAAAAGAATGCATAGCAGTGCTTTAAAAAAAAAACTCTCAGCAAAGTAGAAATAGAGGAAACATATCTCAACATAATAAAGGCCATATATTGTATGACAAAGCCATAGCGCATATCACACTCCACAGAAAAAAACTAAAAGCATTTCACTTAAGATCAGGAACAAGACAGGGGTGTCCACTTTCACCAATTGTATTCAACATTGTACTGGAAATCCTAGCCACAACAATCAAACAAGAAGAAGAAATGAAAGGCATCCAAATTGGAAAGGAATAATTTACAGATGACATAATACTGTATACAGAGAAACCTAAAGATTCCACCAGCCAGCATGGCTAAGCATCAATCTATGATCCAAGAGATCACAGCTCAATTCCTGGTCAGGGCACATGCCTGGGATATGGGCATGATCCCCAGTGTGCATAAAGCAGCCAATTAATGGTTCTCTCTTATCATTGATGTATCTCTCTCTCTCTCCCTCTCCTGTCCTCTCTGAAATCAATAAAAATATATTTTTAAAAATATATTCTACTGATAAATGAATTTAATAAAGTAGCAGGATTCAAAAAAAATCCAGAAATTGGTTACATTTTTATACCAATAATGAACTAACAGATAGAGAAACTAAGAAAACAATTCTATTTACAATCACAGCAAAAATAATTAAAATATCTAGGAATAAATTTAATCAATAAGGTAAAAGACCTGCAACTCAGGTAAGTATAAGGCACTAAAGAAAGAAATTGAAGAAGATATATATAAATGAAAGCATATACTGTGCTCATGGATACAAAGAATTATCCTTAAAATGTCTATATTACCCAAAACCACCTATAGATTGAAGGCAATTCTTATGAGAATACAAATGGCGTATTTCAAAGAACAAACAAACAAAAAAAGAATACAAAAATACCAATAGCCACATCAATCTTAAGAAAGAACAAAAGTTGGAGATATAATGGTACCTGATATCAAACTGTAAAGCTAGGCTATGGTAATTAAAACATCATGGTATTGGCATAAAAAATAGACATGGTCAAGAGGAAAGAATAGAGATTCCAGAAATAAACCCATGATCATGTGGTCAATTAATATTTGACAAAGGAGGCAAAACATGCAATGGGGTAAAGACAGTTTCTTCAATAAATGATGCTGGGAAAATAAGACACATGCAAAAAAGAAAAATGAAACCATACACAAGAATAAACTCATAAACTTAAATGTTAGATTTGAAACCATAAAACTCCTAGAAGAAAACATAGACAATAAAATCTTGGAATTTCTCTTAATAATTTTTTTTCTGATATATCTCACAGGGCAAATAAAGCAAAAGAAAAAATAAATGGGACTTCATCAAAGTAAAGCTTTTCACAGCAAAGGAAAGCATCAACGAAATGAAAAGACAACCCACTAAATGGAAAAAGCTATTCATAATGATACTTCTAATACAGGATTAATATCCAAAATTCATAAAGAACTCATAGAGCTTAACACAAAAAAAAAAAAAACAACAACAAACAATCCAATTAAAAAATAGGCAAGGAACCTGAATAGGCAATTCTCCAAAGGAACATACAGATGGCCAATAGACATATGAAAGGATGCTCATTTTCATTAATTATCAGAGAACTGCAAATTACAACTACAGTGAGCTATTTCCTCACACCTGTCAGAATACTATCATCAATAAATTAACAAATGAGTGTTTGTGAGGATGTGGAAAAGAGGAAACCCACCTGCACTGTTGGTGGGAATGCAGACCAGTGCAACCACTATAGAAAATACTATAGAGTTTTCTCAAAAAATTAAAAATGCAACTGCCTTATGATCCAGCAATTCCACTTCTGGGAATATATTTGAAGAAATCCCAAACGCTAATTTGAAAGAACATATGCAGCCCTATGTTCATAGCAGCATTATTTGTAATAGCCAATAATGGACTACTACTCAGCCATAAAATAGTAGAAAATCTTACCTTTTGTGACAATATGGATGGACCTGGAGAATATTATGCTAAATGAAATAAGCCAATCAGAAAAACAAGTACCATGTATCTCACTTATATGTGGAATCTGAAGAACAAAATAAATGAACAAACACAGTAGAAATGGATCCATAGATATAGAGAACAGACTGATGGTTGATAGATGAGAAGGTTTGCGGATCAAAGGTGAAGGGATTGAGCAGTACAAATTGGTAGTTACAAAATACTCATGGGTATGTAAAGTACAGCATAAGGAATATAGTAAATATTATTTAATAATTATGTATGGTGCCAAGTCGGTACTAGAATTATTGAGGAGCACAACTTGTAAAATATACAATTGTCTAACCACTATGCTATATACCCCAAACTAATACAAAATAATATTGACTGTAAAATGTAATTGAAAAAATAAATTTTAAGAAATAGACCATTATCAATATAATAAAGCTTTTTAAATTCCCATCAGAGATAATTGCCATGTTTAATTAATTAAATTTTTATTACTCATGCACTTTCTCATATTTTTCAAATCGAAGAAGAGTTGAGATAAATTAATCAACAAATTGGTTGAGGCCAATTGAAGGTTAGTGGAATAGTGTGAAGCCCCTGCCAGACATTGAGGGATGAGGGGAAGGATTGTCTACAAAGAGGCATCACAGGGGATTGTAGGCAAATGGAATAGAATGGAAATGTGATGAAGGATACACAACTCTATGCATTTGGCAAAACCCATAGAACTATATTACTGAAAAAAAAATTAATCTCTATAAATGAAAAATGATCAATCAGAATGTGTGGGAAGATGGACTACAGATTGTGTGCATTACAAATGAATAGCATAACGACACTGAAGGAAGATGAGGTAAAAAGGAGCTGATCTAAGTAACTTTGGAAAACAGTGCTTTGACTAGGTAAGACTCAGCACAAAAAGAATTTAAACACTTGTACTCTAGTTGGTAAATCATTCCTTGTAGTGTGTGTCTTTGCAATTATAACACTACTACTTTATTTGTTTATTTGATTTGAACAAAACAAATATATTGCAGATAATAAAAATAAGATTTCTCACTGTTGGGGGAAAAAGATTAGAAATAAGTATCAAGGTTAGAATATGACTCATGTATTATTTTTAATATATATCCAGGTAAATACAGAAATATGTATGTAATTCATTTCTTCTCTTCATTCAGGGAAACTAGAATTGGTGATATCTCAGTAGCAATTAGGATACCTAGTACCCAGATATAGGTTCCTAAATGTTTTCTCCAAAGACAGGATATAGACCTCATTGATTCCAGAGCTAACAGAGAAAAGATACTAGAGCATCTTTTGGTGCCAGAAAGTCAGATATATATGTATGACACAGCAGGAGACAATTCAAAAAAGATCCCACTGGCAAACGTTAGAATAACAATAGCAACAAAATAAATTATATTTTATGAGATTGGATTATTAAGCACACAATAAAATAAGTATCCGTGAGGTGATTTTTTCACCTGGTGTGCTGAAAACATTTTAAAAACATGCTACACCTGACTATCTAATCAGGAGCACTAACCTCTTTTCCCTTAGATTGTCCAACAAAAAAACAATAGCTGCTGGTGTGAATGAATCAAAATTATACCTATATTTTTATTATGAAAAAAGTATAATATATTTTTTGGTGTACTGCAGAATTTTAGTAATCCTATAAAATAAAAGCCTAATATGCAAATTGTCCCCTTGACTGAGAGTTTGATTGCTTGCTATGACATATACTGACCACCAGGGGGAAGCGCAGAACATGACGTGTCAGTGGCATGACAGCAGACGGCAGCAGTGGAGGTGCTGTCAGATTTGATGGGCCAGATGAGAGTGGGACCATGGCGGGATGGTGGAGCAGGTGAGTGGAAAGTGCCAGGCCAAGGCAAGTGAGAGTGGAGACTGATCACCCCACCAATCACTCTGCAGACAGACACCAGTGGCAGGGGACAGGGCCACTTCCTGGCTCCCAGACACAGGGAACCAGGCAGGGGCCCGATGACTCAGGCAGAGGCTGGTGTGCAGGGGCCCAGGGGTCCCACTGCTGCTCAGGGCCCAGAGGTCAGCTGGGACCTGCCCTTCCACACCAGATGTTCATGCTTCAATTGCTGGCCAGGCCTATTTCAAGAACCAGACCTCTAGTTAGTTTATACATGTGTGCCATCAGATGAAGAAGGTTGAAAATCATTGACCTAAAAAATTTATTAATAAATGAGGGAGAAGGGATAACTCTTCTGTAGAGAAAATATGTAATTAAGAAATAATTTAAAAACTTAGAAGATAAGAGAAATAAAAATAGCATGATTAGAACATCACAGTAGCAATTATTATCAGCAACATTCACTAACAGAAGCTAAAATAAATGAATCAGGAAAATACTACATGAACAGTAGTTTTAACGTGAGGAAAAATCAATATTGACAACTTTAAAAGTTAAAAAGAAATAGCTATAAAAAGCTGTTTCAAAAGTATTAATTAAAATTTATATTGATAGCTCATCTCATGGTAAAATTACTTAATATGTAATGAACAGAAAACAGGCATATTTGTGTACAAAATTAAAATTTAAAGTTATCAAGATTGCATTAAAAAATTTTACCAAATTCTCCATTAATCAAAAAAAAATGGGAGTGGGGGCGGGTAGGATAATAGCATGTCAGGAAAAATATCCCGTAAGTAAATTACATTAAGAAAATTTTCACTTTAGAAAATTAATTTCCATTTAAAATGCTAATAGCAAGACACCCATGAAAAACACACATGGTGTCAAAATAAGCCAAAGGAAAAGCGGGTAGGCAAAAATAAAAAGGACCCCAAGTCAAGTTTATAGAAAAGATTCCTTTATTAACTCTTGGTCGAGAATATGTTTATATACTTTCAGAAAACAAATCCAAGACCAAGTGGACTCCTGCAACAGAGAGGAACTGACAGGTCTGCGCCAAACATGAAAGCAAGAGGAGAAACAGTCCAGAGATGGAAGACGCTGACGATGCCTTGTCATGTGAGCAGTTAGCAGCTGAGCATCGCTATAGGATGCCCAGGACCAAACCAGAGAGGGTCGGACCGGCATCGCCACCATTTGTCCAGTATCCAGATACCATTGATGACATGTCCACATAAGGAACTGTCTGACATTGAAACTGGGTCTCAAAGCTATCGGACATTGAAATTGGGACTCAATCATTTTTTTTTTCTTTTGCTCTGGTGGGTTTATTTCTAGCCTACAGGGGAAGGATGTTTTTAAAGACAAGTATCAGTCGGGGGAGGGCGGGGGGAGGGAGTGAGAAACAGACCTAGAGGCAAAGAAGCAATGAACAGACTGTTCTGCTACAGTGGGAAGGCAGGGGAAGTTGGAGAGGAGGGGCTTATAGGAGATCAATGGAAGGACTTGTATGCATGGGTGTGTGGGGATAGCCAGTGGATACAGGGCAATGGGGGAAGGCAGAGGGGGGAGGGGGATGGATGAAGGCATGTACGGGGGGTGGGGAGGGCAATAAGGGGAAAAAATAATAAATAAGTAAATAAATAAATAAATAAATGAAGTACAATATTATTGCTGGAACCAGTTTGGCTCAGTGGATAGAGTGTCGGTCTGCGGACTAAAAGGTCCCAGGTTCGATTCCGGTCAAGGGCATGTACCCTGGTTGCGGGCACATCCCCAGTAGGGGGCGTGCAAGCGGCAGCTGATCGATGTCTCTCATCAGTGTTTCTAACTCTCTATCCCTCTCCCTTCTTCTCTGTAAAAAAAATCAATAAAATATATTTTAAAAAAAATACAGTATAATATTATTATTTATTGGGCACTTAAAATATAATTAATAATATTATTAACTGTCTTAGAGCATATAATATATTCTAGGCACCATATTAGGCAGTTTACATGTGTTCACTCCTATAATCTTCCCAGAAGCCCTATTCCATTTGACAAATGGAAAAGAAAGAACTTTCCCAAACTCATGTGGTTAGTAAGTGATGCATCTGTAGTTTAAAGCCAGAATTTGCTAATAGATGATAGATGATAGATAGATAGATAGATAGATAGATAGATAGATAGATATTATATATATACTAGAGGCCTGGTGCACAGATTTGGGCACTGGCAGGGTCCCTTGGCCTGGCCTGTGGAGATCAGTGGATCTTTGCACCATTGCAGCCTGGCCTTACCCACCATTTTATCAGGCTCCAGCCCACTGTCCTTGTCAATCCTGGATAGCACAAAGTAGTGTGCAAAGTAGCAGGCATCCAGGGAGGACCCTGAGCATGTGCTGGGCATGCTCCTGCTCATCCCGGCCCCACTGTGCCTGCTACCAGCGCTGCTTGGACATGTAGAAGAGTGTCCGAGGGAGAGGCCCATGAGCCTGTGGTCTGGTATCAGCTGAGAAGCACTTCTGCTGTGGGAGCACACTGACCACCAGGGGGAAGCTCCTGTGTTGAGTGTATGCCCCCTGGTGGTCAGCATGCATCATAGCTACCAGCCAGTCATCTGGTTGCTTAGGTTTTTATATATATAGACTAGAGGTCCAGTGCATGAAATTCGTGTAGTGGGGGGGTAGGTGTCCTTCAACCCAGCCTGCTCCCTCTCCAATCTGGGACCCCTTGAGAGATGTCTGACTGCTCTTTTAGGCTGGATCAGCCTAGTCAGACATTCCTTTCGTAATCTAAGACTGCTGGCTCCCAACTGCTAACTTGCCTGCCTTCTTGATTGCCCCTAATGGCTTCTGCCTGCCAACCTGATCACCCCCTAATCACTCCCCTGACAGTCTGATTGAGACCTAATTGCTTCCCTGCCAGCCTGTTTGCCCCTAACTTCTCTCCCTTGTGGGCCTGGTCACCTCTAACTGCCCTCCCCTGCAGGCCTGTTCACTCCAACTTCCCTCCTCTACCAGCCTGGTCAACCCTAACTGCCCTCCCCTGCAGGCTTGATCACCTCCCATTTCCCTCCCTTGCAGGCCTGGTCCCTCCCAATTGCCTTCCCCTACTGGCCTGATTGCCCACAACTGCCCTCCCTTGCAGACTTGGTCCCTGCCAACTGCCCTCCCCTGATGGCCATCTTGTGGTGGCCATGTTGTGTCCACATGAGAGCAGGATCTTTTGACCACATGGGAGCAGTCATCTTATGTGTTGGAGTGATGGTCAATCTACATATTACTCCTTTATTAGAAAAGATGGAGGCCTGGTGCATGGCTGGGGGCAAGCTGGTTTGCCGTGAAGGGTGTCCCAGATCAGGGTGGGTGTTCCCTTGGAGTATGGGGTAGCCTGGGCAAGGGGTCTGAGGTGGTTTGCAGGCTAGCCACGCCCCTAAGTGACCCCAGCAGAGGCCCTAGTATTTGGGATTTATTTATCTTCTACAGTTGAAATTTATAGCCTAGAGCAGAGCCAGCCTTCTGCTCACACAGCCATTAAAACTTTGTTGCCTTAAGCAGCCCACCAGGGTGTGTGGAAAGCTTGGCTTCCTCCATTGCCAGGGGCAACCCAAGCCTCCTTCCTGCTCTCTCTGTGGCCATAGCCATCTTGGTTGGGTTAATTTGCATACCCGTTCTGATTGGCTGGTGATTGTGGCTTGTGGGTGTGGCTTGTGGATGTAGCAGAGGTATGGTCAATTTGCATATTACTCTTTTATTAGATAGGATATACATATGTAAGAGATAATATGTATAGATATATATGTAATATTTCTATTTGCTTATTTTGAACTAGAGTCAAACAAAATAATAGCAAGTCTACAAAGAAAACACCAGGGAGAAAAATGAGGAGATATTAGGACATCATATCTGTCTAGTGTTTTTTCTTTATTTTCTTTGGATAGAGAAAATGATGAGATCAGTGAGATGACGTAGGGAAAACTGAAAAATTGAGTACTAAGCTCTATCTCTGTATATTATAAAAGTGAGAGTAGCAAGAATGCTTTTCACAGGGCAGGAAGACCCAAATGTTTTGTTTTGAAGGTGGTCATCCTTTTGAAATATTAGAAATATCATAGAAATCTCAGTGGCAAAGCTGCTGAGGGCAAGCTGGCAACTGGAGGCTCCTGGAAAGATCTCCACTCTACCTTGAGGCCTCTGGAAAGTTTGGCAGTTGAAGCCACAGTTATTACTGACTATTCCAGCCTCTGAGCCACTCATTTGCATAAGTTGCTGTCTTGCTAGAATATTTCTTGCCCAATATCTTCAAAAAGTAAAAAGATACCCTGCTGAGTTCAATTTAATAGAGATAATAACACACTTTGGAGATGAAAGAGGAGTCAATACTTAAAATTTTAATAACAGCAAAAGAAACTATCAACAGAATGAAAAGAGAACCCACTGTATGGTAGAACATATTTGGCAATGCTACATCTGATAAAGGGTTAATTTCCAAAATATATAAGGATCTCATACAACTTAACAAAAGGAAGACAAACAACCCAACTAAAAATATTGGCAAAGGACCTAAATAAACACTTCTCCAAAGTGGATGTACAAATAGCAAAAAACATGAAAAAATGCTCAAAGATCATCAAAGAGATGCAAATTAAAACGACAATGAGGTAACACCACACACCTGTCAGAATGGCTATTATCAGCAAATCAGCAAATGATGAGGATGTGGAAAAAAGGGAACCTTAGTACACTGCTGGTGGGAATGCAGACTGATGCAGCCATTATAGAAAACAATATGGAGTTTCCTTAAAAAATTTTAATATGGACCTACATTTGATCCAATGATCCCACTTCTAGGAATATATTCTAAGAAACCTGAAAAAAAAAATCAGAAAGAATGCATGCACCCCTATGTCCATAGCAGCACAATTTGCAATACCTAAGATCTAGAAACATTCCAGTTGCCCTCAGATGAGTAGATAAAAATGCTGTGATACATTTATACCATGGAATTCTATGCAGCAGTAAAAAAGAAGAATAACTTACCCTTTGAGACAGCATGGAGGGACCTGAAGAATATTATGCTAAGCAAAATAAGTAAGCCAGTCAGAGAAAGACAAATGTGACATGATCTCATTCATATGTGGAATCTAATGAACAAAATAAACTGATGAACAAAATAAATCTAGACACAAAGAAGCATGGAACAGACTATGGAAGCTCAGAGGGAAGGTGGGGGTGGGTGGCTGGGTTGGAAGAGATCAACCAAAGAACTTGTATGAATATATGCATCACCCATGGACACAGACAATAGGGTGGTGAAGCCCTGAGGCGGGGCCAGGCTAGAAGGGTTCAATGGGAGGAAAGAGGACATATGTCATACTTTCAACAATAAAGATTTCTTTAATAAAAACTATTCAAATATATTTTGTTTTCTAATAGTAATAACTTTTATTTTAATTTATGTCATATATACCCACACATATTGCAAGTATAGGTATTGGACTGGCTCTTTTAAAAATTATTTTAGTCTCTTTAGGGGTGATAATGGAATTGTGGGTATGTTATAGAAAGATTCATTTTAGAGATACATATTTATGGATAAAATGGTATAGTTTCTGGGATTTGTGTCCAAATAGTATGGGAAGGAAGCTAAGGGAGAGGCTAGATTTAAATATATATATATATATATATATATATATATATATATATAGGCTATGAGCAAATTATTGTTGAAGCAGGATAATGAATTTCTAAGTGTTCAATAGGATATAGTCTCTACACCTATAAATGTTTTAAAGTTTTCCTAGTAAAAAGCTTTTAAAAAGAAATAAAGATTTTTCCATTATAACTCAATATAATGTCCAGGAAGTCTCAAATCACAGGCTAAAAATCATGGTATCTGAGGAGGAAAGATGGGGTTGGAGAGACCACTTGGACCATGCAACTCTGAAACCAAAGCCAAGAGAAATAATGATTCTAATAAAAACAGCAACACCATTTTTCAACATTAGATCTGTAATAAAGCAAGAAACCATCAGGTAAACACAGTACCTTATTTCTTTTTAAAATAGTAAAAAGAAATTTATTGGCAGAAGGCATAAGGGAGGTCTGAGGTTGCTCCTCTGTGAGGTGATAGGAAATTGAGCAGAGATGGGGGCAGACTGACAAGCAGCACAGGAAGTGCCAGGGCCAGCCTGCACCACACGGAGGAAGGAGGTGAATGGTGCTCTGCTCTTCCTTTGCAAGCCGCACTGTACTCCTGCGAAGCTCACTGCACTAGGCTCGCCATACCTGACAGTCAGCTGCTGTCATCTGGTGGAACAAAACACTGAAACATTGGAATAGGTTATGCATAAACCAATACAACTTTCCTGAAACATTGACATTATTCCCCAACATAACAACCAGCATTAGAAAAATGCCTATCCTAGCACACACTGTGTTAACTTAAAGGAATGTGATAAACACTTAAATTTCATTTATTACCTTTAGATTACTCTTTTTTTTTCTCAGTAACTATTTTCTTGTCCAGTCAATCTTAATATGGGGTAATGGGGGCAGTATAATTGAACTTAATTTTAGGGAAAAGTTCTTTGAAGCAGTCCTGAGTACCTACTGAAAAAAAAAAAGAATACTCTAAGATCAAATTTCCCCTCCCCTTTTTTTATTCAATAACTATATTAGGAAGACAGGGTTAGTAATATAGAGCTGTTTTACAAAGGAGAATTGGTTAGGGAAAAAAGATTGAGGTCCTTTATTTCCTAAAAAACAAACAAACAAACAAACAAAAAAACATAATGTCATCTTGATCATCCTAGCAGGTGTTTGTCATCTTTTACCAGAAAAGACCATCTTATAAGGTCTTATTGGCATATTTCCTCTTTAGAGAGAAGGGAAGGAAGCTTCCTGAAGAGGAAAGAAATTGATGGAGACAACCAGGTACAGGATTCGTGAATTAGAGAGGCTGTTGCTACAATGCAGCTCTCCCAGAACACTATTCTGTCACACTTGAACTACCAATGAACTTTGTAGGAGCTTTATATTGCTTGCCTGCCTTTCCATTAAATTAATTCTGCTAAGGAATCATCTCTTAGATGTGTCAATATCACCAGTGCATAGAATAGTTATTGTTGGTTATGTAGGTGTTCGATAAATCTTTGTTGAATAGATGATAACTTAATTCATTTCCTTAGAGGCCTAAATCTAATGGTGGGGTGATGGTGGCAATAATTGGAGTTGATTGCATTGAATTTGTGGGAGTTTTCAAAGCATTACATCTTGTGGCTGGATTGCCTTGGGCTATAGCCCTGATGACTTTTTTTCTTAAAATGAACCTTTCCATAGTGTTCATTATATTCCCTTTGTGAATACACAAAGAAACATTTGTTGAGTATCTTCACTAACATTTTATAAAATACATGAAATGCATGATAAATTGGTCCTTCCCCCAAAACTAATAATCCATTTGAATGATAAAATAGAGATAGCACAAGATAGCATAAAATAAAATGCATTGTAGACCATGCATCTCATTTTAAATCAGTGGTTCTCAACCTTCCTAACACCGCGCGACCCTTGCATACAGTTCCTCATGTGGTGGTGACCCCCAACCATGAAATTTTGCTGCTATTATGCATCGTGATGTAAATATTTGCATTTTCCGATGGTCTTAGGCGACCCCCAAAGGGGTCGTGACCCACAGGTTGAGAACCGCTATTTTAAATGCTTCCCAAAGAGACCTAACCACTTTGCATATGAGCAGACTAATTGGTGACTGGTGCCCTGCAATTTATGGGAGGTGCAAAAATTCCAATAATTGGGGAGAGCATGATTTCTGGAGCCAGACTCTATGGATTTGAGCACTGGCTCTGCCACTTATTAAAACTGAGTTATTCTGGGTCTCAGTTTCGTGACCTGTAAAAGGGATCATAGTAATAATACCTCTCTTACAGAGTTACATGTGAAGCTTCTAGGACCATTTTTGGTGTATAGTAAGCACATACATGCGTAATCAGTACAAAATAAATGTTTGTTCCTGTCAAAATTTATGACTGAGACCTTAACCTACATAGGAATCAGAGAGCCTATGGCAGGAACTCCCACAACCTATATCACTAAAGCCCTACAGGAAGAACTCTAGGTTGTAACAGCCCCTCCCCTCAACTTCCCTCTGTAAAATGTGGCTTTCTGCTGCTTCATGCTCTCTCTACATGCATGTGGCTCACCCTGTCTGCACATATCAGATTGGAGTCCGTTCTTTTTCCTGAATAAATCATTTTTGGTGATATAATACCTACTTGATTTGTGTTTACGATGGACACTACTGCCATTAGTACCTCTGTGACTACTCCAATTAAGCATCCAATCAACAAGTGTTAATTAAGAAGCTACTTTGTGCCCACCAATTGGCTGGGAAGAAAACACAAAACTAAAAAATGATAATGATATAATAATGACTTTCAATTATGAATGCTCATTTTGTGCTAGGAGCTGTGCTAACAATTTTTTGTGACTTGCATTTTTTTCTTCACTCTCCCCAAACAACTAGGAGGTGTGGAAGTCGGATGTACTCTGAGCACCTCTGTTTTACATACTCTGTACAAAGTTCCCCTGGCTCCCCCTGAAGTGCCAGGTCTTTCCAAAAGCTGGGAGTGATCTACTTCATCCAACCACCCTCTCCTGCCCCTGCCTTCCTGCCATTCAGTGAAGCACCTGCAGCCTCCTCTATTTACTCTTGAATAGAGCTCCAGCCTACTTTCCTGTCTCCCCTGCCACTCCCACCTAATAAGTCTATTTATGGCCTCTCATTTTACTTCTGACAAGCTGTTTCCTGTCATCTCTTCAAGACTACCTCTTTCCCACTGACTGTCTCTAGCGAGGAGTGTAGAGTAAACATCTAACCACTCCTCCTCCCCATCTCATATCAGCAGAACCAGAAAACTTCTCCAGCCACACTTAGAGTCTGCCTTGCCTGGACAGTCACTTTATGTTTTGCCATTTGGGGTGCTACTGTCTCGGTGAGCAGTATGTGAATTGCTTTTTGAACACCAACATTCTGGTTTCATCTTTGAGACAGGAAAAAAGATGAAAAACATGTTTCCATACTTGGGGTACAAAACCCAGTCTGTGGTTTTCCTGGCACTGTTCTGCCATTCAGAACTTCAAGCTATTCATCCCAATCTATAGGCTGCATTTTTTTCTTGTTCGCTAACTTGGTGTTCAAGATAATTTTTAAAAATTGGTTTCCTTAGTAGCATTTGATTTTCATTTTACTGAAACTTGTGTGGTTAAAAACATTCTTGTGCTAATAAGCTATGTGACCTTTAAGATATCTAGCAGGAAAAAAAAAATTTTCCTAAGAGTAGAACCTGTATCCTAACTCAGTCTCTTCTCACTTCAGAAATGGAGACCCTTGAAATAAGCCTTTCCATGACTATGCCCTGGAATCTTCTCCTAAGCCCTCTTTTCTCCTCCTCCCACCTCAAGAGGGTCTCTGGGTCCCTGTCTCATTCTGGAAATTTTAGTTACTGGGCAACAGCTATTTCTCTAGGTTTCTGCTGGCTTCTTTGCCACTCAAGCTGGGTCTTGGGCAAAGGGGGTGAAACAACAGTAATGCAGCAGCAACCACAAGACTTATCATTAGAAATTTAAAAATGACATATAAACAAAAGTCCAATCAAAATTAAACAGTTCATTTCTCTCTAATAGGCACATAAATTAAAATTGAATAACTTGATGCTTTGGGGGAAAATGGAAAATCCCAGGGAACCAGACCACTATTTGAAAGTCATATGGACCTTTTGGGGACTTGTGGTTATTCAGTGATTCATGGTGTGTTCCTTTTTATTGCTGCCTTCTCTGGGTATGTGTTCTCTGCTCTTCTGCTTTATCTGTGGAGTTTTGAGTCAGCAATTAAAGTAGAAAAATAACTCAGGAGAACTATCATTGCTTTTAACTACATTATGACAAACTGCCCTCACTGATGTTAACCCCTGAATTGATCAGTTGTCATATAGACAGGAGCACAATTACGGATTGCTGTGGCTTCAGAATCTAACCCCTTCAGTTACAGCCAATTCAACCCCAATGTGTTGGCCTAAGAAAGCTGACAGTGGGGATTTCCTGACTCCTGAGCCAGAGTTTCCAGCATGTCATT
Organism: Lasiurus borealis; assembly: GCA_004026805.1. Classification (NCBI taxonomy): domain Eukaryota; kingdom Metazoa; phylum Chordata; class Mammalia; order Chiroptera; family Vespertilionidae; genus Lasiurus; species Lasiurus borealis. Next base: position 21,734 of record PVJN01015289.1, on the reverse strand, counting down.
TTCCAAATAGACTGCATTTTCTACTCTGGTCATGGTTCTTCAACTTAATGATGAAAACAAAACCAACTAAGGTTACCCAGTATGTCTAGTGTTCCCCAACTCATCCAAGAGCAGTTACTCATATTCACGATTCTTATTCCCCTGATCTTTTCAGTGCCTGGTACCCAGTACCCTCAACATGTATTGCTCAGTGCAAAGTACTGTTAGTGAAAGAAAAAATGGAATGGAAAATATTTGAAATGGTCTTGCCAAATCCCCTGAAGGATCAATTATATATAATTAATTAGAAAGAAGAGAAAAACAAACCTATGATTTTATACATGCACGGCCTGCGAGGCTCTTTAAAATTCAATTAGTTCAATGGTCCTAGGGCTAAATGAGTGATGCCTACCACCCTCCTTCATGTGCCAAAGAAATTTTAGAACTGTACACAAGCAACTTTAATTGTCGCAGTGACTCCAGAGGTTCAACTGGGATTTCACAGGGAAGAGGCCAAGAATATTAGAAGTCTTCAATGCATGAGACAGCTCTGTGCAATAAAGAATTGCCCCTGTCCCACACAACTTACATACATTATCTTCCTTAATTTCTACAATGGCCCTACAGGTACTACTTTTAACCTCATCTGACAAACTGTCCTGCAGGTTAATGGCAATACTTCCTCATTCCTCGTTTGAAATTCTCTGTCCCTTGATCATTCTGTTTTGACTTATCTAAACAGCATTCCTCTTTCAATTTCTTTGGCTTGTTCACATCCCCATGGAACAAGGAAAGGTCCTCTCTAGAGACTTTCACTACAACACCAAAGATGACTCACCACCTGAGGCAGTGAAAAATCATTTTGAACATCACAAAGTTCCTAGAAAACTCCAAGTTTAATTACTCATGTTATTTTTGAATGGAAAGAATATATACTTCTGGAAAATGTGAGAAAATTTCTTGAAACTTCATGGAAATCTCACAATTGCATTAAAGTAATTTTGAGCCATAATTCTACTGGGATACCCTGAATATACCCTTGAGACCCTCCAGAAATATTCTACTTCCCACTTCTTTCTAAATCACAAGGTAAAATCTTGTGAGATACAAAAGATTCATTTTCCTCCAACAACTTAAAAATGTTTCTATTTTCTTTACTGCATGCATATGTACCCAATAGGCAACACCTTAGTGGTTTTCTTTTCTTTGCACATGGTAGGATGCACACACTGAATAAGTAGTAGGCCTTCAGGTAAATTGTTTTCATGATAGCATATGTATTAGGACAAATACTGAGTTCTATTTGGTTTAATCAGAAACTAACTGTGGTGTTTGAATGGCCTACAGTGGAAAAGTTTTCTCATTTCCTGAGTTTTTGGAAACAGCATGGCAATAAGGTGTTCAATTAATTCTAGTCAAGTACAAATGATGTAAAACTACATAAGCTTGAAAAAGAAATAAAAATGGAATCTGCTCACCTACATGTATCTCAATGCCCAAACATTGAAACTGAACTGAGCTGATTGGTCCTCTTTTCACCTTTCCTATGAGGTGTGAGCTTAACTGAGCATCCTTGTCTTTGAGACAAACTGAGAGTTTGCTTTCCTCTTGAAACAACTTACTTCACTTTCCCACATTTGAAGTCTGTTCTGCTGAAACATCTTTTTTTTTAAATATATTTTATTGATTTTTTTACAGAGAGGAAGGGAGAGAGATAGAAAGTCAGAAACATCGATGAGAGAGAGACATCGATCAGCTGCCTCCTGCACACCTCCTACTGGAGATGTGCCCGCAAGCAAGGTACATGCCCCCAACCAGAATGGAACCTGGGACCTTTCAGTCCACAAGCCGATGCTCTATCCACTGAGCGAAACCAGTCTCGGCTGCTGAGACATCTTTATTTTATGTCATCTGCTCTTCAAAGCTAAAGACAACTCTTACTTCACCAATCTGAGATGAAGTAGAACCACCCACATAACCATGTAACAAACACTATCTGCTCCTTAGCTTTGTTTAGCTTTTTTTAAAAAGTTTTCCATAATACACAATATTGACTTATTTTCCCTGCACCTGAAGGCTTACATTATAGATCATTTATTAGTCCACCACAGATATTTCATTTTTTGAAAGATTTCCACTAGTCTAGGCAAAGTCCTCAGAACGCTTGAGCAGCAAAGAGGATTAGAATATTTTTAAAGACTCAGAATTAATATGTTTGTATGCTGAGGTAGCCCAGGTTTTGGTGAATATGCTAATAACTGGGACTTTCTAGGGAGCCACAAGCTCACCTTCCTAATTCTAAAGATTTGCAAGTAACGGTGACTCTAACAAAAGTGAATGGATGACAAGAGACAGATTTCTAAACAGTGCTGGACTCTACCAAAAACAGACTGCATCCCACAAAAGCTTCCACCAGGCGTAAGAATGGTCATATCTCTATCTATAGTTTTGCTGTTGTTTTTTATCTGTACTAATAAAAGTTTTGATGAACTCATAGCAGGATGTGTAAATTACATAAAGATACAGAAATTTCATTTATAGTTCTCATTAATCATTAATATTAATATTATCATGATTAAAGAGCAAGTGAGTTTTTTCTATTCTTTCATACATGCATTCTTCAACTGTGTCTGTGGCACTGAATAAAAAGAATGTCAATCATATTTGCAAAAATACAAAAAGCCAGCCCAACTGGTGTGGCTCAGTGGTTGACCTTCAACCAATAAACCATGAGGTTATAGTTTGATTCCCGGTCAGGGCACATGTCTGAGTTGTGGGCTTGATCCCAGTGTAGGGTGTGCAAGAGGCAGCTGATCAGTGATTCTACTTCATAATTAATGTTTCTGTCTCTCTCTCTCTCTTCCTCTATGGAATCAATAAAAATATATTTTTAAATAACCAAAAAAATATAAAAGACAAATATAACACAAAACCATATACTAGAATTTGGTGAGATATCAACAGATTTTTCTAACATGAAATAGAGTTGATTTCCCAGAATTTCTTAAGAAAATGCTATTTGGGTGAATCTAGGTGATGTATGACTACTCAAGCAGAAGCTGGCTGACCTATAGGTAGAGTGCTTGGGGTCACATGATCTTCTCAGACTCTTTGTTATCCCAGAGCTCACCAACTTCTCCTCCATCAATTTATTTCTACTTCTTCCTGTGTCTTCCAGCCAGGGAAATCCTTGATTGATCTCAGGAGTAAGCCTTGTTCTTCTAGTTCATAATGCTTCTTCTCTCAAATTGTTTGTCTATATCATAAATCTTTTTTTAACATACTGGGCTTTTGAAACTCAAAGGGAGACTGGTTTTTCTTCATTTTCCACTGATACAACATTTCTCTGTGACAACATGCACAGAATAGTCTGTTTCAATGGGAGAGAAGGTCCAAAGTCAAATGAATACAGGGAAAACAAATAAATTAAAGAGTCAAAGCAATTCCACTCCACATTTTTAACACGAACCACAAAATCCTCTTTAAGACAACTTTTGTGAGTAAGAGTTGAAAAGTTTTAAAGAAATTCAACTTTAATTGGTCATTTAAGCCACAACGAAATTCAAGGAGTAAAAGAAAAAAATTGCTACATTTCCTCATGTCATACAGTTCATGAATTTTAGCACCCATAATATTCCAGGACTCCTCCCTGGAATTGTGTTAGTATTGTACGATCACACATTTACACAGAACTTTTCTATTAATAGTAACACATTACATTTAATCTTCCCAATACCTTTTGAGTTGGTCAAGGTCACATAGCTAATGATTGAGAATGCCAGATCTTCAAAAATATTTGGTTTTATTAAAAATGAGTGCTCCAATAAGAATCATAACCTTCGTCAAGTAAAGTTTTTATTCTAAAACTCTATTTGTGGCCACCGATTGATTTTATGAGTCTGTCCCCATCCAAAGCATGTGGTCATGCCCTGGACAGTGTGGCTCAGTTAAATGGAGGTCATCTCAAAAGGTGGAGGTTTGATTCCTGGTCAAGGCACATACCCAGCTTAGGGGCTCAATCCCTGGTCAGGGTGTGTGCAGGAGGCAATCAGTAGATATCTATCTATCTATCTATCTATCTATCTATCTATCTATCTACCTATCTAACATCTATCTCAATCTCTCTAAATCTCTCCCCCACCACCACTTCCTCTCTAAAATAAAAAGGAAAATTTTAAAAATTCTTAAGAAAAAATGTGTGCCAGTTTATTATCTTGGCTTTTCCCAGCTCTCTGATTTCAATCTCAGCCTCAGATCAACAACCTGGGACCTGAGCTAATACTGATGTGGGCAGGATGTAGTAGCCATATCATGTTTACATCCACAGCAGCTTAGCAGGGACCTGATTCAGCAGAAGAGTTCTGATAATCTTTTGGCTTCTCAAGCCCTGACTCTCCATCTTCCCAAATTATTCCAATGCACTTGACCAGATATCCTGATCAGTACCCTGACCGCCCCTCACCCTCATGCCAGCGTCTTATTCAGGACTAGATAGTGCCATGAAGACCCAGCTCGCCAGTGGGGATCCAGCTTTTTATGGACAAATCTTGAAAATCTCCATTCCACACCAGTCCCCATGATTTGGATGACAGCTTAGATGTCTCCCATCCTCCCTTCTGTAACTCCCATGTCACACATAGCCTCTCATTGAATTCAGAATGCTCTGCACCTTCCTGACCCAGATTCCTAAAGCTAGGTCAGTTTGCAAGCCCTGTACACACAAGTACCAAATTTCACTATTGCCTGATGAACTTGTGACATGAAACATACAAAATTTATATATTAGGCTAATTAATGATACATGATGCGAATAAATCCACAGTTAAAACAAAGCAAAACAATGGCTTCTGACTGGCTGACTTCCCTTGCTAGTTGCTTCCTCTCGCTATTCTTTGTGAAGTGGAAAATTCTTAAGGTAATGACAAGGATTCATTGATTTATTCAATAAAAATAGTAGTAATAATAATAATTACAATTGTATAGCATTTTCTCTCTTCCAAGCATTTTACATGCATTTTCCAAATGTAATCCTCAGAATGACCTTATGATTCCCATTTTACAGGTGAAAGAAATGAGGTTTGAGAACAGTAAATAATGTTACTAAAGTTTTGCAAATAATGAAATCCAGGTGTAACTGAATTCTGAACAAGGGCTCTTAACTACAGCACGCGTTCACTCTTGCTCAATAGTATTATTTTACACACCCAAGGGGGCAGCCATACCCAGATGTCAATGATTCTCTGATGTGGCTTTACATGGGCAGCTCAGAAGGGGATGGCACTTGCACCTTTAATTCTTCATCACCACTTTCCTGAAAGAAGTCGTGGAATGAGCTGCCAGATCCTCGTTCCAGGCAAAAAGAGCAGAATAAGAAACTTGTGACCTATATTGTCTCCTGTGAGTATGATGAGGTTCAGGAATGCCATCCCAAAACACAGCACCTTGATATTTTTAATATTTCAAGTCAAAAGAATCTGACAAAAGTACTTTCTGACCATCTCCTAAAGCAGGTCATGAAACTCTATATCTGAAGACAGAGAGATGAATCTGAACGGCCTTGCTAAGTTTCCCCTAGTTTGCTACACTTAGCTCATCTTTGTCCTGTTGTATCTTTCCAAGACTTTCCATCCTCACCAAACCTAGCATAAAAACACCCAGGTGTAACAGATTCTTCAAATCTTTATTTCCTTATGAAGGTTCCTGCATCACATAACATTTAAATACATTTGTATGCTTTCTCTTGTTAATCTGTCTTTCATTAATAGAGATCTCAGTCCAGAAATGAGAAAAAGGAAATTTTTTCTCACTCAAGTGCCAATTACATTTCAGACAAGCCAAGATTGCTTCAGTCTTCCCTATTCTTTCAATCAACTACTTATTTGTGTAACTATTTGATAATGTCTCACCTAGAATTATCATTAAAAATGAAAAAGCCCCTACCAAGTATGGCTAAGTGAGTTAGAGCAATGGACTGATAGATCCCGGGTTCTATTCTAATCAAAGGTACTCACCTCTGTTGCAGGCTTGATTCCCAGCCGTGGTAGGGGATCATGTGGGAGTCAATCAATCGATGTGTCTCTCTCACATTGATGTTTCTCTCTCTCTGACTCTTTCTCTCTCCCTTCCACTCTCTCTAAAATTCAATGGGAAAATATCCTCCAGTGATGATTAATAAAAAAAATAATAAAAATAAAAAATAAACTAAAATCTTTTTAGTAGCTGGTACAACAAATTTTGTTTTTAATGGGGAAGACTGACTTTGTTGAAAATGCTTCATAAACCTTAGACTGGAGGCTGAAATGTATTCCATTTCAATCAAACTTAAAGGAACAGGAAACAACTCTATATAAATATATATTTTTTAAATAAGGAAATGGAAAGTTCTTGGGAGGAAATTCTGGTAAGGGAAAGGAACTGTGTACTGTGAAAGAAAATAGAAAAATGGCTATTCCTTAAACAGCAGAGGACAAACTGCAAAACAAAAATCTCTTGAATATGAGATAGTCAATCTTGCCTCCAATGCCCTATGAAAACTTTTAAAAGCATTCTGAATTAATAAGTATTAATGCCTTGGCATGAGTGTATTATTTTGAAGAACTAAGCTCTATATATTGGTTAGAATATGTCAAAAAAAATAGGCCCCACACATAGACACAGAAGCCAGAGGCATAGGACAGGCTGACTTCTAGGCCACAGTGAAAACTGAGACTACCTTCATCCACATAGTCCACTAGCAGGGCTGAGAATTGAGACCACCTGGGTCAAAGTGACTTAACTATTTGTTCCAGGAAATTCTTTACCAGGAAAATAAGACTATAAACCAGAAAATTATTTAAAATAATTTTAGGAAATTATTGAAAATCAATTTATCTAAAACATACAGCAATTTGCTTAACTGAACAAGCAAAGCAACCTTCTTCTCAAGACAATATGTTGCTCATCTGAGTAGATAGATGATCAAATAACTGCTTATATATTAAGATTTTCTTCAAGAATCTTGCCTTGCTGTTCCCACTAGACCAAAACACATCACACACAAATATCAAAAAAATTCCCCAACCTCAGTCTCCCTTCATTTAAAGACTTTCCTCATATCACTTGAGCCCATACACCCCTTCCAGCCCTATTAGTATTCACCTTTAACCTCCCCTTTCTGAGACATTAGTAAGACTATCAAGATTTCACTCCCTTACATGGAAGGAATAACAAACTTAGCCTTGGGTAATTAATCAATCAATCAATCAATCAATCCAAGATGAAAATTATAGCATGGGTTCCAGAAAAATAAAAAATGTAGACTTCTCTTTTCTATCCTTTACATTGCTGCTGTCTATTTTCCTAGAGGAATCAGAGTTGACAGTAATAATATAGAGTCCAGAGTAAGCACTATATCTTGCAGAGTAAGCACAGCCCTGCTAACACTTTGAATTCAGCCCACTGAGAATGATGTTAGACTTTAGCTATCAGAACTATAAAATAAAAATTTATGTTGTTTTGAGCTAGGAAGTTCTGAGTCAGTTCTGATGTTTGCTTTGTCTCTTCAGATTGAGTTACATTGTTTTATATATTATCTTTAATATCATACCTTTAATATATTTACTTACTTAATCAATTCTCCTGTAAGCAACCAAGCTCCCATCTACACTAATACACTTTCCCTGTGTATATGCCATTCTTGCTTTACTCTGATTCCCCATGCTGGACTACCCACTACAAACTCTCTCATCTTATGTGGACTCTTACACTTCACTCCAGGCCATCCTTCCCCATAGAAAATCTCCCCATTCCACAACAGTTCTGACTATCCAAGTCAGGCTAAGTAGTTGGCTAAGTAATGGCCCCCACAAGATGTCCACATGCTAATTACCAGAATCTGTGAATGATAATTCATATGGTAAAAGAGACTTTTCAGATATAATTAAGTTAATAGTCTTGAGATGGAGACATTAACCTGATTTATACAAGTGGTTCCAGTATAAATACAAGGGTCCTTATCAGAGAGAAGCAGAAATGTCAGAATAATACAGATTGGAAGATACTATGCTACTGGCTTTGAAGAAGGAAGAGGAGGCCACTATCTGAGGAATGCAAGTTTCCTCCAGAAGATGGAAAAGGCAAAGAAACAGACTCTCCTCTAAAGTCACCAGAAGGAATGCAGCCCTGCTGATGCTTTGATTTTACCCACAGGAATTGAATTTGGTCTTTTCACTTCCAAAACTCTAAGATAACAAACGTGTTGTTTTAAGCAACTAACTTTGTGACCATTTATTATGGAAGCATTAGAAAACTAATATATTCTCCCATTCCTTCTTGGGCAATCTTCTCATTCTGCTCAGGCTCTGATACCTTCCACAAAAGATTTTCCTTCTTCATATATACTCTTCTAACCTTGCTTAGATTATGACTCCCCATAGTGGGCAACTATGAGTGCCTATTTTGTACTGATGTGACAAGTTGCTTTGATTATATTGTTCAGAATGGGAAGGGATGGAAAGAGTGAAGAGGGAAAAAAAAAGAGAAAAATTCATTGTTTTTGCTCAAGTTCACTAGCCTTACTGCCAAAATCACCCTGCCATAAGGGTGAATCAGATATTTCTTAGTGTCACCAAAGGTGGGACATTATACAAGAGGATTCCTTCACTGCTTGCCCTGGCTGCTGCCCCTGTTGCAATGAACCTAAGGAGATAACTGCCCTTACTGGTATTAAGAGAGGAATTTTGCTATCCCCTATGTCCCTTACTCTAAAATAGCCATCATTTCCATAAGCCCCAAAACTCTTTGAAAATTAGGTATGTACATAATGGATGGAATATGGAATATAAATAATTTATAACTACTGCACAAGCCAACTCAACTCAAGTTCTCTTAAATACTCTCCTTGTCTCGTTCCAAGTTTCCATCACATTGCCCACTGCAGTCAATAGCTTTCCATCTCTCAAAGCTTATACCAAAATAAGCCTCAGAGAGTGTGATTCTTTATGTAGCTATTGACCAAGGCCTACCACCTTGTGGCTTTATTTACCATTTCAAGATTAATGACTTCTTAAAACAAGTGACAGCAGGAATTTTCAATCCCTTCCACAAAGGTATGGTCTGACTCTATGTTTCAGATAGCATTATGTTACAGTAGCCCTCTATCTATAGGTATCTTAAAATTTGCCTTAATCAGTCTTCAATTCTAACAATAGTGGAGACACCAATCACAGCTCAAATCAGTTGCTGCTATGCCAAGATCAGCTCAATTTCTTTTCAATCTTGCCTGATCAAAGATTCAATCAAGTCTCACCCACTGTTACTTACCTACCCAATAATCAAAACAATGACCACTGCTCATTGTCAAGGACTACACTTACCCTTAACGTGAAATACTTCACACAACCCTATTATTGTAAAAGGATTAAGGGAAATAGTTGAGAAGGAATCCCCAGACATTTAACTTGCTCTGTTCTCACAATCTTGACACAACTAACCATCCCAAACCAACAGAACTAATCTCTTTATGGCCATTATTTTTATGTCAGTGATTATAAGGAGTTCCAAACTCACAACATGTTCCTGTGAACATGCCCTTTTATGACTTTCTCTTTTACCTCTACTCACTGGGTCTTCTGGAATTCACCATCCAGTACTAACCAAATCCATCACACTTCAACTTCCTCATACTCAAAAGATAAACTAATTCTCCCCTAAAATCTACTTCCCCTTCAAATGGTGGATATTGTTCTCTCTTTCATCTTTTGAACCTGGAGGTGAGACAGATAGCCTTTTATCCAAACACTTCTTCAGAAACCTTGACATACTCTCTCCTCCTTCACCAGCATAAGAGTTCATCACCAATTCACTAACTGTTATGAGTACACATTTGAATCTCCACATGATTTCTTGTTTTCTCTCCCTCTGTCCTACTTGCTTGGACAAATTAAAGTCTGCTAAACATAACTCTCTCCTTATCTCTATCTTCACCCATAGTCTTATAGAGATAGAGACAAACACTCACTACACCAATTGGTGTTTTGTAACTTCATGACTGCTGACCCTAAGTGAGCCTTTAATGCTACCTAGCAATATACATTCTGCTACCCTGATCCATTCATTCTTCTGCTCTTTCCAAGCCTCCAACACTTCTTTCTCGAACCTCTCTCTCAGCTTTCTATTTTACTGAGAAAATTTTAAACAATCATTAAAAAATTTTACCACCTCATTTACCCACCAACCAACATCAGAATTCCTATAACCCACCTTCCAACTTATTGACAAAGATGAACTTTCTGTGTGCTACAATATTATGGGGAATGTACAATTATTCTTCTTTATCAGATGAGAAAACTGGAGCTTAGAGAATACAAGTAATTTATTAAAAGTCACACTATTATCAATGGAAGTGGATTCCTTGGGGTGCCACGGGGAAAAGAATTTCTTGAAGCCCCCCACTTGGTAATGGCATTTCATGAAAAGCTTTATTGATGTTGTAAAATTAAGGGGGTTCTCTTCCAAAGACCAATCTACATCCATTCTGCCATGGACATGGACAAAGTCCAATCTTGTCTTTAGCAGGCTCAGGGCAAAAGCCAGTGTCCAGAGTTTGTGTTCCATATTAAAGCACATTCCAGTTTAGCACCTGATTATTCCCAGCTGCAGTCCATTGTATGTGGAGTTCACATAGCCATGGGACATGTGGCTGCTTAAGGCCACATGGCTATAGAGAGAGAACATAAATGAGCAAGAGAGTAAAGAGGAATAAGGGGCACAAGCAAAGGAACTTTGGGGGGATTATAACCTTCTAAGATTCCATGTGCTTGCAGTTCCACTTCTTAGCTAATTACCTTTTCCCCAGGTTGTACTGACAGGCAAGCACCTTCCCTACACCACCCCGACTTCACTGTGCATGTGCCCATCTCCCTCTTTGTTTCCCAGTGATCTGCAGAGAATGGACCAGTGAGTCCCTAGGGAGTGTTAAGTTGGAGCTTCCTGGCAAAACTGCCCAGATGACCATGCTTATAATGTCTGGCTTCCCCTTTGCTCTCTTCCTATTACTAATATTAACTAACATTACTTGGTAATGGTAGAACCAAGATTCTAATCCAGGCCTCTCTCCCTAAAGCTCATAATCACTATTCATACCCAGGAATGTTTGCCCAAGGCAGACAGAGGAGATGGGGGAGGAGGGTACCAAGATGAAGGATGTAATGGGAAGTTGAGGGAGAAGTTATAAATAAATCTTTGTGTGCCAAGCTAAACAATGTGGACTACTTTCCAAAGCAGATACTCTGATATAAATTGTGACATAGTTAAATCTATATTTTAAAAAGAAAACAAACAGCTGCCAAATGGAGCAGTGGAAGCAAACAAATTGCCAGTATAAACACCACATTTAATGGAACTTAATCCAATTCTAAGATTAATGACTTTTCTCCTACTAATTCATTAGTACATAGTGCATTTACCAAAGACCTCCTTAGAAAATGTCTGATACAACATAGTTATAAAATTATGCTTTATTCATATATATTAAATATTGATAAATGAAAAAATAAAATATTTTGCATTTGGATAGTCACAATTATCAGTGATATTGGGAAGCACCAGGCATGAGATGAGATGAGATACTATGCTTTTTAACAGGGGACAAGTCATATGGCTTACACATCCAAGTGCTGTGTTACATGCCATTAAAGCAGTGGCTCAGAATGCAGATATGATTTCAAATAGACAGGAACTGTATGACATCATTTCATTTATAAGTGTTCATTATATCAACAAGTAAAATATATGCACAACCCAAACCCATAGGGTCTTGCTTCAGTCAGCTACCTACTTGGCCTCTGAGATAAAGCTTTATAAATCACACAGTTTTGCCTAGTCAGAAAAGAAGGGTCAAGTGAAATAGTCATAGATTACAGAAATTATAAATAATACATATATTAATAGATATTCATTTTCATTACATAAACATTGCTATTATAAATAATTTGATCCTGAGTTTAAAATAGATTCCCCATATAAATAATGTAAAATATTAAATATTAATAAATAAATTTAGATTTAAAAATTCAAATATTGCAGGCAGGATGACCATTATTTCTATGCTCTCCAGCCACGAAACAGATTCTGACGCCTTTTCCGCATCTTTGGGTTAGATTTTGTCAGCTCACTTATCACATTGAAGAGTTCACTTATGGCTTTGCGCTGGACTCTCAGATCATTTACCTATTGAAAAGAATACAACAGTATTAATTTCAGACACACAAGCTATCAGAATATTCTACTGTTGATAGTATGGTTCATGAAAACGAAAGTATTTCTTTAAAAAGATGATTTTTACTGGCAATATATTATCTTAATATACAACAGTGGTTTCTTCAGTAGTTAAGATTATAATTAAATTGCTAGTTATGCTGTAATAAGGTGGGACACACATTTTAACCTTAAGTTTACTGCTCCAGAATTCTCAAAATTATATAGTGAAAAGGCCCTGAAGTGGAATGGCAGAACATTTTGGATTGAATTTTTTGTGAGCAATAACTTTGAACCAGTCACTTAACCTCTCTCAATCTATGTTTTAGATAACTCCTAGGTTCTCTACAAATTCTATCACCTTATACACCTTTGTTGTATCAAATGAGTTACAGTAGGTTAGTGGTTCTCACCTTTGGTGTCTAGCAGAATAACCTGGAGACTTAATGAAGTACTCAGAGGCCCAGGTTCAGAAAAAGGGCCAAGGCCATTGTTTGGTCACTAAGCTCTGCAGAGGATGCTGGTACCCACCAAAGTTTGAGAGCCAAGTAAAGTAGATTTAGTACTTTTTAAATAGCAAGTCCAAGACAAATGAATACCATAATTTTTAATTTCCCCCAAATTATGTCAGTTTCATCATTTCCATAATGGAATTAAAAATAAATCATTTTTATATGGCAATAAGCAAATACTGCTACAAACACTTAAAATTGGAATTGTAGCAAATTTCTCTGTATTCTGCCTTCTATTCCAGTACATTGGATATTTCCTCAGATAAGCCAAGGAACATTTAGGTAAATTCGTGTTTAATAAAATAAGGACCATTTACTTTCATCTTGGCTCTGCCACTATGTTTTTATCTAATGCTGGAAACTTTGTGGCCACCTTGTCACATTCCTGAGAATGACTAGGAGAATTGTAGGCTGCAAGACTAATCACTTAATGTCATAACATGCCCTAAATATGTTAGCAATTGAGTAAAAGAAGAAAACAGTTGTGAGTTCACTCAAGATTGCCCATCCTGATACTTTTCCAAGAGCCTCTGCAATGAAATCAAGGAAAGAATTAAGATCAACTCACTGGAATTTGAATTAGCTTCTTGAAGTCTTCCATTTTGCTATTGCTGCTATTGAAGACTTTAACACGCAGCTCTTCCTTGATAATATTCAGGCTATTTTGAATGGTATTGTTATCTTCAAGGTTTTCAAAGAGTTTGAAGTAGAAGGAGACAATTTGGCTCTGAATTATTTTTATGTCACTCTCCTTGGGAAGAAAAAGCACAAAGAGAGGTTGGTATGAATTTATCTACCAGAAAATAAGCAATAGGAAAATCAATCAAATGGAAATATTCAGCTTACCCCTTTCCAATTTGTTAAAATGTCTAAGAAAAGACGTCCACCATTCCCTACATCTGAACTGGTTGCATTCTGGAAAAACAAGGGGGGGAAATTGGTTTACAATCACTTCATAAATTGCCCTAAAAGTACAAGTTGTATTGCACTTAGATGCTGACAATATTCAATGATTTTCTTTTCAATCTTTGGTTTATTTCTAGCAAGTATCCCCAAAAGTTGTTATGTTGGATATTGCCAAAGACAATCATGCTATTTTAACTTTCATATAATCCTTAAATTGCAACGTCACAAATGAACACAACAAGGCAGATGATACTTCAATTTTCTCAAATAACCATAGTGGGCTTTTTTTTTTTTTTAATTGTTTTCAAGCCTAGTAAGAAAATCAGCAGCCCATAATAAAATGCTGCCCCCCTATGGTACAAATCTTTATAACAGCTAGTTGGTTCCTATCGGATGTTACGTCAGCTTTAAAAAATAGTTCTAGGTGTGAGAGATTTGATATGATGTTGTGAGAAGAGCATCACTTGTGAAGCTTAAATGTAAATATAATAGCTATAATTATAATAGCTAAATTTTATACAAATAAAATATTTAAAATGCAACAACTATGTTAAGTAACCATAAGTATAATTTTATAAAAGAAAATCACATAACAAAACAAAAATATTTAAGTAGTTATAACTCCTAGAGAATCTCAGCAAGGAACTGAGTTCAAGGGTAATTCATAAATGGGGTAGTAGATTTTTTTAAATCACTTTTTGGAGAAAAACACCTATAAGTGATTTTTTAAGCCAAAGCTTTAAGAACCTCACCTTCTTTAAATGATTATTTCAAATTATCATTTTAATGCTAATCGTGACCCTTTACTATCACCATTATGGTAGTCTGAGAAATCAAAAATTAATAGCCAGTCTTTTTTGTCAATATATTATATGCTATTTGACATCACAATTGCATGGATTCTTACCACAAAATTATCAACATCTACCTGTTTTATACCCATATTATATCCATCTTTTAAAAGATTCATGAATGCCTTCTTCTATAACAAATTTGAGTAGAGGGATAAAGCAAAACCCAGATCATTGAATTAAAACTTATCCAGTCAATAGTCAAAACATCATCAAGTCTTTTCAAGATGACTGTGGACTAGAGATGACAGCCTATCATAGATACATTCCAAGTCAATGTTCAGTCATTTCAAACATAAACAAATATTATTAAAAGTTCATACTTACAAAATATCTCTTCAGTTTTTCTGTTTCGTTAAAAATTGGGGACTGGCTGTAGCAGATAGAAGAACCCAAGATCACGCAAAGCTGTAAAGCTAAGATATAACTTGTATATTTCATTGTTTTGGAGAGAGTTGGGCCGAAGTTGTTGAAATCAGTAGCTCCGGAATTGAGTTGATCAGGTCCAAAGGACTGAGCTGATCTTTCTCTTCTAAGAGCCAATCTGTGGATGCTCAGAAGAATGTACTGCATCTCCTTTTGCTGCTGGTATTTATACCTAGTTGGAGTCTCATCAGGATTACGTATTTTCACAAGTTTTTTTAAGATGAGATGGTGACAGATAGAGATGCTAGTTAGTTTGTATTAATAACTATGGTTTTGTGGCATTTTGGTATTGTACTTAGAGTTTCCTTTCAACTTCTTGGGTCTTCTGACAATGAGACAGACCCATTATGCCCACCATGCCATTCTTGTGGGATTCTCTGAAAGCACTTTTACTTCATGCCATTCAGGGATTGGAAAATTTTTTGCACTCCTTTTGCCCTTGTAAAAAGTTGGCTCCAATGTGATGAGAAAGCACATTGATAATTTGTTTGTGGTTTGGGAGCAAGTGAAACGGAAATTTAAGGGGCTCTCAAACCTTTACAAAGGGGGTGCTTTCTACATTTTTTCTTGCAAATAGCCAGAAAGCAAGGAAAGAATGTGGTTATAAGATCAATGTGGTGAGGAAATCTTTCATCAGAGTTAGTACAATTTTAAATTGCTCTGGAACAACAATGCCCAATAAAAATTGCATATAAGCCAAATAGACATACTTAATTAATAAAGGTAAAAAGAAACAGGCAAAAATAATTTTTAAATGTTGTATTTAAATCAATATATTCAAAATATTTATATTTACATATATTATATATCAATATATAACATTATTAATATACGTTAAATTCTCTTTGTCATACTAAATCCTAGAAATATGGTACACATTAAAAACCTACAGAAAATCTTAATTTAGACTAGTCAGATTTCATATGCTCAAGTCAATGTGGCTAGAGGCTACTGTGTTAAACAATATAGCTTAACAATGATCTATCGTTCCCAATAATCATTAACTTTTATATTTATTTTCCTTTCAAATGCAAAAAGTAGGATTCTTTCTCTTCCTTTAGTAATTTATTTATGAACTAAAACAAGTAAGGATATCACAGAAGGCCTGCTACTTTTTGGTTCCAGCCCATCTTGCACTTAAACCTGCACTGTATGCACTAAAATATCATGTTTATGGATGCAGACTTAAATCCTGGTTCCATTATTATCTAGCTATGTGATTTTAAGCATCTATGACTCTCAAATAAGCCTACTATTAGTATCTCCTTCTAGGCCTCAGCTGAAAATTAAATCACATGCTACATATAAAGTGCTAAGAATTTTACCTGGCATGTAGTAGGCACTCAGTAAATGTGGACGACTAGACATTCCCATAAACATGCCTGTACTTTTGCTTATACTATCCCTTTGGTCTTGAGCTCTCATTCCCTTCATCTGTGCCCTGAAGGTGGTGCCCATGCATTCAATCCCAGACTAAAAAGCGTTATTTCCATGACTTCTCCCCAAATTATCCTTTTTAAAATTAAGTACACTAGTCTAGCACTTGCTTCATATTCTTCTTAGAATCCCGATCCCTCAATTTCATGTAAGAGTTATTCATTATTGTCTCCTTTGTTAAATTTCTTAAAATCAAAAGTTATCTTATTGCTTCTACAACATTTTCTTTCTTCTCTTTTAAAAAAAAAATATGTTGAAAGTATTACATAATTTCCCTTTTTTCCCCTATTGACCCCTTCTAGACCACCTCCACCACCCCCGCCCCTGGCCTTCACCACCCTATTGTCTATGCCCAATGGGCTATGCATATAGATATACAAGTTCTTTCTTTGATCTCTTCCCACCCTCCTCTGAGATTCCACAGTCTATTCCATGCTTCTATGTCTCTGGATCTATTTTGTTCATCAATTTATTTTGTTCATTAGATTACAACACTGTTTTCTTTCCTAAAAACATTTTAGCCTGAAGATTTGGCCACAGACACCACTGAATAAACATGAATTTGAATATTTAATTTAGGATCTACTTTAAGTTATTTCCCCTCACATTCTAATCCCAATGTTATCAGACCTCACCTGTAGAAAACTAGTTTTTAATTAAGTAAAATATATGATTATTTTGGAAACATGATGGTATGTTTTTACCCAAATCCTGCTTCTTAGGACAATTCTCTGTATATTTTTTTTTGTGAAAGAGGCCTGAAAACTCTTTGAAGGGCTATCTGCCCAAAGAATAAACAATATCAAAACATATCTGCACAATCAAAGCTTCATGTTATGCCATTAGAAAGTGTGGAAAGTCCACTACTGCCCACAAAGCTCTAGTGTAGTGGTCCTCAATAAAAAACATGACCGAAGTAGTGTGCTTACAGGTAGCACAGTAACAAGAAAACCTTATCAAACGCTTCAGATACACTGCAAGCATTTAATACCTTCCAGGAAACCAGTGGCCAAACTCCATCTTCCTAGAAGAAATAGTCCCAACTTTATGGAAAGGAGTTACAATTATTCTCTTGATTCATTCCCTGGAATATGGTATTGGGGGTGAGGAGTTCAGAATAGTGAGATATGCAAGTGGGAACTGCATATTGTCTGGGCCTTTATAAATTGAAAGTACCTATTTAAAGTTACATATATATATATTAGAAATGAATTTATAATATGGCTTAATGTCTAGGATTAGTAACTACATGGCTAGCACTAAGCTCTACTAACACTGATGGCATAACACAGAAATATGTTAAGCATAACAAAGAATTATGAAATTACAAAGATGATCTATGGCCTTTCCCCTCACATTTTAGATTTGTAAATAAAGACCCAGAAAAACAAAGTGCTATGTTAAACTTCATTCAACTGGAAAATGCAGAACTGAGTGTGGAACCAAGACCTTTTCCCTAATCCACCTGTCCCCCAGTCAATCAATAGCCATTAAGGTTTTTGCATGTGCCTAAAACTGTGTTAAATGTAAATTCAAATCATTATATCTTACCAGACTTTGGTTTCTGCTTTTTTGTGTGTGTTTTTTTGTTTGTTTGTTTTGTTTTTTGTTTTTTCTGTAGAATTGTGAGATAAAAGTTATTCTTTAATTCCTTAAAACTAGTAAGACTGCAAATAAGAGATTTAAAATTAGAAATCACAGCAGGCCCAAATTCATGGACATAAAACCTGCACCAGATTTTATCAGGACCCCACTTATTTAGAAGAGCCCACATTTGGTGTAGTGCACTGTTTTAGTGTTACCTTCCTAAAAGTCCTAATGGGTTTTTAACAGGAGGCCCCCATTTTTGTTTTGCACTGGTTCCTGCAAACTATATAACTGGTCTTGCAGCCTAGGCTCAACGTGAATCTTAAGGAATTAGGTTTTCATCTTTTAACACACAATTCTTTGATTTAGCATATTGTTACTACAGTAGTATATACTTTTATGATCTTTCCCTGTCTTATGAACTTTACCAAAGATATTTCTTTATCTTTTCTGACTGTAAAATGCCTTAGGTTGCACATGCAAACAAGAGGTTTCACACCTCATTGGTTCAGCCAACACTGAGGCTGCAGAATAATTCACCACCAAGGTATTCTTTCAAAGTCTTGTAAACCCACGAGGAGCCCAAGTGTGACCATATCCGTAAAACAAAGGGACTGAAAACTTTCTTTTTTCTTTTCAGCCAGACTTTCTTTCTGAAAACTGGCTATGGTTATACATTAAGCGTCAGCAAGATTTTTCAGTCATACCTCATGCTATCCTTAAGTGAGTAGGTAGTCGTAAGACAAAACTTACACCTTGGTTGCCCTTTTTCCTCTGTGATCATCAGTCATATCCCAGCACTCACAACCAAATTATCTCATCCAGACTTTGGTGTCGATTTCTTCCACAGAATATATGAGTCAATGTTGGATCCATGCCCCCACGCTATTTTGCCTTCCGCAACTCCTGACATCATTTAAGCTGAGCCTACGGAAGAAGAATGACATACAAAATGGAAGTCCACAGGGAGTCAGGTTTTCCCCGCAGTTTGACTCATAAAATCCCATATGTTAAAGGATGATTTTCTGAATCCCCCATTTTATTTCATGCCATCTGGGCAACTCTGAGAGGTGATTCAAAGAATATAGAGGACATTATACTTGTGTAGTATGGTCATCAGATTATAATATTTTCCATTTTATGTCTGATAGGATTGTGTATTGGTAATCTAGAGATTCATGATCACCCTCTGAAGGTGCTATTTTTTATTCCACTAGGAATTTTAAAGCACTTGACAAGTGCCAACTATTAGAATTATCCTAGGGTTACTAAAGACTGATGGTACAGTTCTGTTGTGAAAGTATTTATATTCAAATTTCAACCAATTAGTAAGTCCTTATTGAACCCTTACTACATGTCTATAGATTTAGGGGTTACAAAGAAGTTAATGAGACAACTGGCAGGAGCATATGTCTTCACATTAGTAGCTAGGGTTGATTCTTCTGTCCTGGTTACTAGGTAGGTATCCATATTATCTATATTCTTCTTATCTTCTCCATGTATATCCTTCCCAGGAGATTCATATAGTTGAGAAAGACCGATTATTGGACAGAGGAAAACATACATATCTGACATATGTATCACATTTTCTCCTGTGACCATGCATATGTCACTAGTCAGCCATGATATTCTTTCCTAATCAATTTATTTTATTTTATTTTTTAATATATTTTATTGATTTTTTACAGAGAGGAAGGGAGAGGGATAGAAAGTCAGATACATCAATGAGAGAGAGACACGGATCAGCCACCTCCTGCACTCCCCACACTGGAGATGTGCCCGCAAGCAAAGTACATGCCCTTGACCAGAATAGAACCTGGGACCCTTCAGTCTGCAGGCCGACGCTCTATCCACTGAGCCAAACTGGTCTCGGCCCTACCCAGTTTAGATGAAGCTTCTGAATCCTTTTCAACACTGAAATCTAGACAGATATTACCAATTTATTAATGTTTTCTTATGTATTTCCCCTTTTGTAGCTAAAGTTTCCTTGTTGCTATGCCTCTTAGATCTGCTAAATGTATTTTTTCAAATTGCAAAGAAGTAAAAGACATGATGTTTTCCTCCAAAAACATTAGAACTAAAGGAAAAAAAAAAAAACATTATAATCCAATAAAATAATAAAAGGTAAGACCTGTGGCCTAAAGCAAGGAGTCCCAAATTCTAGTCTTAGATCTGTTACTGATATGATGTGGAATTTTGAGCAAAGCCTTTACCCTTGCTTTATATCTCAGGTACATCATCTTAAAAAAGAGTTGGATCTAATTAATAGTGTTTCATTTCTAACATTCTAAGTTTCTATCTGTGACTTATGAAGAATATAAGATGTTACTAATAACTAAGTTTACATAAGGTAGAGAAGAGACATGGAAGAGTGATGGAAAAGTTGAGTCATTTCATCAGTGGCTTCAGTTTGGAATTTAATTTGAATTTGGGCTTCAAATTTGATTTTAATTGAACATGAAGAGAAATATGGAATTTATAAGACCAGGTAAGGAACAAAACTTCACAGTTTATGCTTAACCTTGTAGGTCATGTGCTTGGCCCCCAAAGATCTCAATAAATAAGTTGTCCTCTTGGTGGCTCCAGAAATTGCACCAAGCTTTGAAAATATATGAATTTTCACAAAAAAGATTTATCCTTCTATCTTCTATCACAAATGTTCAATACAGAAAATTTAGATTTTCCCCAGGCTACCTGAAAGGTGAATTCTGAATCTATAACCATACAATAAATAATATTTTTTACCAGGGTTTGATAAGTCATTATTCCTGTATTCTTAATCCTTGGACTAATTCATGAAGTACCTGAACCAAATTCCCATCTATTAATTTTTCAAATAGGAATGTTTTTAATAGTTATAAAATTATGTGATATTCTTTAAATAAAATTCAGACAATCCAGAAGAGCACAAGAAAAGAAAAAAATCACCATAAGTAAATAGTCAGCATTTTGTCACAAATTATTTCATATTTTTCCTATATACTTAACATAGTGTCTAGCATAAAATTATTCTTTCATAAACTTTGAGGATTAATTGGATATGAGGAAAACTAGCCCAGTGATTAAGTTCAAAGGCTCTGGAATCAGGCTAAATAATTTCATTATGACATTGCTCCTCATTAGTTGAGTGAAGTGAGTTAATTCCTCTGTGCTTCAGTTTCCTTATATAGAAAAAGATGATATAGATAGTAGGTGTCTTAAAGGATTATGTGAGTATAAAGTAGGTTAATATGTCTAATGGTTCAATGCCTGCCATACAGTTAGAGCTCAATAAATATGTGGTCAACATTACTAGTCCTTCCAAGATCCAGGCTAGCGTTCTTCCTGGCACATAGAATGAAATGGCTTCTTGCCATTAATAGGATCCTGTGACTTGTTCTGGACAGTCTATTTTGAGTCTAAGTAATGTGTGTCACTTCTGGGCTTAAGGCGGGATGAAGCCTCATAGAGGGTTTCTGGGTCTCTCCCTCTCTTGCAGCTGTGATGGTGGAGGTTATATATTTTAAGGACATGAAATAAGGAAGATCAAATACTTATGTTTCTTTCAGAGCCCCTATAACAATACTAATGGGGTAAAAGGTTATAGAGCGTCAATGATAGAGAAAAAGAAGTCAACAGCAGATGAGAACTGTCAATAAAGTTATGGAAAATGCAAAGAGGGTGAACAGGTGGCAATTGACTTCAACTTTGGACTTCTCCACTATGACAAGTACCTGAGTAGCAGAATTCAACTGGATGAAAATCAGTTCACACTGTACATCTGCCAAAGATTTAAGAACTGGGTTATCAGCAATCTCTGAAA
>PVJN01015288.1:0-44751 GCA_004026805.1 Lasiurus borealis | reverse complement strand
TTTTTTTTTTGCCTGTGAAATTTCCAATTGTACAAACATCACTTGTAGAACAAAAACAGTCTTTTCTCTATTGAATTGCCTTTGCTCCTTTGTCAAAAATCAGGTAGCTGTGCTAAAATGGGTCTAATTCTGGCATCTCTATTCTGTTCTATTGATCTCACGTTTCTATACTTCCACTAATACCACCCTGTTTTGATCACTAGAGCTATATAATAACCCTTAATATCAAATAGAGTGATTACTCCCACTTTATTCTTCTTTTTCAAGATTGGTTAGCTACACTAGGGCCTCAGCCTTTTCATATAAATTTCAGAAAAAGCCTTTCTGTGCCTACATGTACCTTGCTGGTATTTTGAAAGGAATTTCATGAAATATGTAGATCAATTTGGAGATAATTGGCATGTTGAGGGTTTTAAAATATTTTCAGATTTTACAAAATATTCAATTGAAGTATAATATACTAGAATTTGTGAAGAACATAAACTCTAAATGTACAGATTAAAGAATTGTCCCATTACCCAGTTCAAGAAATATAATAAATAGCACCAAGGGGATTGAGTCTTAACATAAAAGCACTTCAGATGAGGAGGTCCTTAGAAAATAGCTTTCCTACTGCCATGGGGATACAATGAGAAATCTTATCTATCTTGGCTTGGTCTTTGGGTGGGGAGTGGGGGGCGGTGCAAAAGGCTCCCTTTTACAAATTAAAAAAAAAAAACAACAACAACCTTTATTGCTTCAGGCCCAGCTGTGAAGCAAGGCAGGCTGGTGCTGCTGCTGGGTCTTGGGCTTTTTGTTGAGAGGTTTTGGGCTCCCTGACCCAGCTGCAGCTTGTTTGAGAGATTTTAGCCTGAGCAAGGCCAGGCCATTCATATGCAACACCTGCTGCACACAGCTTGGGTGGGTTTATAAATTGAATGGGGCAGGGTCTTAGGGAATCACCTGGGAGGAGCAAACAGAAATGGCTGCCAGTCAGCCCTGCAATGGGGAGGTCCCAGGATAGGAACAGTGATCTTTGCAAGCACCTCTGTCTGGGAGAAAGCCGCCCCTGAGTTCCTGCCCTGATGCCAGACAATCCATTTCGTCCTTGTAAGTGTGTTGTCAGAGCCTTGCCCTGGTGCTGGAGCTCAGAGGGAGCGGGGCCTGGTAAGTTCAGTTTGTGTGCTGGCCTTTTAAGAGGAGCAGCTGGGTCTCCAGCAGCCTCTGTGTCACTGAGCCCCAATCCGCACCGGTTTTTACAGCCTGTCCTTCTTACTGCCTGTAGAGTCTTCCTTTCCCAGCTCTGGGACCCTGGGCTGGGGGGCTGGTGTGGGGCTGGGACCCCTTGCTCATCTGGGCCGCCTCCACAGAGGTGATCTCCCTCCTGTGCCAGACCAGCCCGTTCTGCGCCTCCACACCTCCTACGAGTCTCAGTGTGCTTTCTTCCTTCTCTAGTTGTAGGGCTTCCATTCAGCCAGTTCTGGGTGATGGTGGTTCTGTATTTTAGTTGTAATTTTGATGTAGTTGTGGGAGGTGGCGAGTACAGGGATTTACCTCCACTGCCATCTTCCCTCTCCCCTTTACAAATTCTTAACCATGTAACTGAGTTTCATAAGAGTTTGTGGTTCAAACCTGTACTACTTATGTGATCCCAGAACCTACAACTTGTGAAGTGAACAGAAAAATTGATCTCTTTGGCATCTGGTAAAGACAAATACCAAACCTCTCAGTATTAACATGCTTTCAAGTGAGAATGAAGAATATTTTTGTAGATAAAACCTATTTGAACTTGAAAAAAAAATAATTCACAATAAACAAGAATCAGCAAGCGCAAGCCTCCATGAACAGATAATAGAAAAATCAAATAGAGTTAATAAAAATAAATATTTAAAATTAAGGACATGAAAGATAAACTATATATATATATATATATATATATATATTTGACAAGAGAACCGAAGCAGATTTCTAGAAATAAAAATGTAATAATTGAAATTAAAAATTTGGTAAATAAGTTAAACAGATTAGACACTGTTGAAGATAAAATTTAACTGGAGACAGATATTAGGAGATTAGAATATATGGAGGACAGAATGAAAAGATCTCACAAATGAGTAATTGGAGTTACAGAAGGAATAAATATGGGTAAACGAAGAGAAAAACTATTATTCAACTGCCTCCATAATATTTTCACTGGAAATACACTGAGTGGCCAGATTATTATGATCTTTGAATGTATAATAATCTGGCCACTCTGTGTGTGTGTGTGTGTGTGTGTGTGTGTGTGTGTGTGTGTGTGTAAGGCCTGGTGCATGAATTCGTGCATGGGTTGGGTCCAGCCAGCCTGGTCAGGAGGAGGGGACATGGGTGGTTGGCTGGCCTGCCTGTTGGTTGACCTCTTGGTTGAAGAGACAATTTGCATATTAGCTTTTTATTATATAGGATATACACTGAGTGGCCTGATTACTGTGTTCAGAGATCATAATCTGGCCACTCAGTGTATATCCAAAATGTAACTCCTAATCTTTCTTCTCCAAACCTGCTTCTGCTCTGGCCTCTGTCTTATTAGTAGATGGCAACTTCATCCTTCCAATTGCTGTAGCCCCAAACCTTAGGTAATCCTTGATGCATCTTTTTCTGTCCCACCCCATATCCAAGCTGTAGGCAAATCCTGTTGGCTCTCCTCCAAAATATTCCCAGAATCTGACCACTTTTCACCATCTAAACTGCTACCACCGTGGCCAGCATCATCACTTCCTCACTTGGAAAATTACAGGAGCCTCTAAACCTATTTTACTGTTTCCTCCATTGCTTCCCTGGAGTCTAATCTCAACACAACACTAAGAAAGACCTCGTAAAAAACATGTCAGAGACTTCCACTTCAGAGAAGACGGAAAAGCCTTTTTCTTGTTCTGTCCACTAAGTACGACTATAAACCAGGGATATTATCTATAAAACAAATACGAGACTTTGAAATGGAGAGAGAAGGCAAATAAGCACCGGGACCTGAGACACAACCCGGTGGTGAGTGCCTGGGTTTTCTTTTCGGCTCACACCTCCTGAACCGGACACCGGAGAAGCTGGAAACCTACAAACATCAACAGATGCATACAAACGTCAAAGAGAAGCCTGTTTTCTCATCCAAAGGATCAATAAAGGGGTGACCTAGGGACACAAAACTTTTAGACAATCACCGTTCTATTCCAGGCAACCACAGAAAACTACGACTCTACCAATAAAGACTGAGGAAAGAGCCTACACTCGTTCTGGACTGTGATGAGAGGTCCAACCTCCCTCTGCCCACCACAGAGGTAGTGCGAGAGAAAGCAAAGTGGGGACCCGAACTTCCGCCTCAACCTTGCAGTAATGAAATGGCACCACACCTTCCTCTGCCAGAGCCTTTTCAGAAGATGCCAGCTCAAATATATTTAATTGTAGTCCAAAGTCTCATAACATAATATCCAAAATGTCCGGGTTTCTATTAAAAAAATCAGGGATTATAAGAATCTGGAAAGTCTCAAATTTATATTATTTATTTTTTTTTACAAAGAAAAACAAAAGTTTATGCACCATGTACAAAACATATGTACATACACTATTACATATTAGCATACACATACATGTTTGAATATAAGTATATTTACACATAAACATTTACGTGTATGTATAAATATAGCTATAAATCTAAATACTTAGAACATAGTACGCTCCGTTAAATGTAAATTTCAGATAAGCAGGTAATTTTTTAGTATATATCCTATGCAGTATTTGGGAACATATTTTACTAAAAAATATTCTTTTTAAAAAAATTTAATAAATCTTTATTGTTCAGATTATTAGAATTGTTCCTCTTCCCCCCCCATAACTCTCCTCCCCCCAGTTCCCACCCCACCCAACACCCTTTCCCCCCCCGAGAATTGTCAGTCCACTCCCTTTCTATGGCCCTGATTCTATTATATTCACCAGTTTATTCTGTTCATCAGATGTTTTTCACTTGATTTTTAGATTCACCTGTTGATAGACATGTATTTGTTGTTCCTAATTTTTATCTTTACCTTTTTCTTCTTCCTCTTCTTAAAGAGTACCTTTCAGCATTTCATGTAATACTGGGACTTGCCTGGCACTGAAGTTCAGTGCAGTCTGGAGCTTCTGTCTCCCTCCCACTTGAGGAAGCCAGCCACGCACTCAGTCCCCTGTACACTGAGCCACCTATCCTCTTTGCGCATGCGCGTCTCCGTACCTCAGCCTTTTGCAGCTCCTCTGAGTCTCAATGTACTTTCCTTTTTTCCTTCTAGCTGTAGAATTTCCACTCAGCCAGCTTTCCTGTGGTTCTGGATGGTGTCCGTTTTGTCTTTTAGTTGTAGTTATGATATTGTTGTGCAAGGCAGCAGTTAGGTGTTTACCTATGCCTCCATCTTGGTTTCTTGAAAGTCTCAAATTTAATAAGAAAAGACTACAGATGCTAACACCAAGATGACACAGATGAAAGAATCATCCAACACGTGTTGTAAAGGAGCCCTTATAAAAATGCTTCAATAAACAATTGCAAACTGATTTGAAACAAATGGGAAAAAATACATTTCAGAGCAACAGAAGATATGAAGAAGAACCAAATGAAAATTTTAGATCTAAAATATAAAATAATGAAAATAAACTCCATAGATGGCACAATGAAGACAAATGGAAAAAAAAATTTTAAACTTGAAGATATAGCAATAGAAATGACCTAGTTTGAACACAGTTCCTAGAACTGATATAGACTTCAGCAAGACTACCGGA
Source organism: Lasiurus borealis (assembly GCA_004026805.1). NCBI lineage: Eukaryota > Metazoa > Chordata > Mammalia > Chiroptera > Vespertilionidae > Lasiurus > Lasiurus borealis. The sequence goes on along the minus strand of PVJN01015288.1, from coordinate 39,993 downwards.
TATAAGATCAACATATAAAAAAATCTGTATTTCTCTATACTAGCTATCCATCTCTGGAAGCTGAAATTATGATAAAATATATTAAAACATGTAAATTAAAAATGTACAGTCATGTGCAAGGTGAAGGCAGTCAGTGAAGGGAAAGAGAACATCAATTCTTTCAGAAATAAATATAAATTTTCAAATAGTATAATCACTAAAAAACGCAATGCTTATATGTAAATCTAATAAAATGTGTATAGGACTTGTATGTTGAAACTACAAAATGCTGATGAAAGCAATCAAAGATCTAAATAAACGGATGCCTGTGCTCATTGATTAGAAGACACATTATAGTATGGCTATCAGTTCTTCCAAATTGATATATAAGTTTAACGCCATTCCTAAGTTTAAAGCTCCTAGCAAGATGTTTTTGTAGATAAGATTATTTTAACATTTTTATGTGGAGGCAAAAGGACTATAATAATTCTAGTAGGCTGAATGTTGGTCCCTCAAAAGATATGTCCATTTCCTAACCCTAGAAACCTGTGGCTTAATTATTCAGTAAAAGGAACCTTGCCAATGTGATACAATTAAGGATGTTGAGATATGATTGTCCTGGATTATCTCCGTGAGCTCTAAATACAATGACAACTGTCCTTATAAGAGACAAAAGAGAAGGCAGGGAAAGCATATGCCATATGAAGATGGAGGTAGAGACTGGAGTTACTAGTAATACAGCCACAAGCCAAGGAACGGCTGGAGCCACTGGAAGCTGGAGGAGGAAAGAAAGGATTTTCCCTAGAGCCTTTGGAGCGAGGATGACCCCACCATCACCTTGATTTCAGACTCCTGGCCTTCAGAACCAGAAGAGAATACATTTGTGTTGTTTTAAGCTACCACGTGAGTGATCATTTGTTATGGAAACGCTAGTAAATGAATAAGAGCTGAAGCACTAATTGACTTCAACACGCTATACAGCAACAGCGATCAAGACTGTGGTTTTCTCGGATCTGGAGGTTCCTCCTGAGGACCAAGCAGTCCAAGCCCCCAGCAACCTCCCCAGCCCAGCGTTCCAGTTCTGGTTGCAGAAACGACTGGAGATTGTGGCTGAGTTCGATGTTCCTTTAACCAGTAAAAGGGCCTGCGCACTGACTGATTTGGACTCACTTGCTCTGAGCTCCTGGGCTGGAGGGGGGCAGGGGCTTACAGGGAGGAACGGAATTGTCTGGCATCGGGGTACGCGCTGGAATAGCAGCTTTCTCTTAGGAGTGCCGGCAGAAGCCATTGTTCCTTTGCTAGCTCTTCCCCCAGCAGGCACAGGTGGGGGCCGGGCCGTATCTGAGTCTTCATTTAACATGTCCAACACCAGTTGCCCCACCTCGGTGATTCCTTGTGACCCCCTCCCAGCCAATATGTGGGACCACCCAAGCCAGTTCCAGTGGCTTTTCTATAAAAACATCCTGTCTTGGCTCATGCAGTGAACTTACATAAAATCTCTCAAAAATAAAAAAAAACTACAAACAAGCAGCATCTGGCCTCCGCATGCCCCCTGCTCCTTGATAAGCAGCCGCAGCCCCAGCACTGTTAGCCGCTGGCCTTGGTCTGCAGTTGGTCTCTCCCAGGTACCCCTAAGTCTGGCACAAGTGGGAACCATTTGTAGATCGCTTTGTGGTTCATGCTGGGTGGCCATGGGCAGGGCACAGACCGTGGCTAACTTGGCATGTACCTTTTCAGAGATCCTAGAACCAGTGCGCCCAATGGACAGCTTCAGACCTCACCAGACCATTACCCAACAACCTCAGTGAGAGACACACTTAAGGGGTGAACTCGGCGGGCACCAGAGCCCCCCAAAGGAAGTCCTGCTCCATGGGGTGAGCCCCTGCACAGCAGCTCCTCTGCTGTACTTGTGGCCTGTCCTCTACTATGATGGGCCTGGGAGTCAGTCCCTCCCGTTGACTTGCCAACAGCAATCAAGGCTCAACTATAACAGGAGGGTGCACACAACTTACACAGGAGGCACACTGTTAGCAAGTGTGATCCCACTTCTAGGAATGTGTTCTAAGAAACCTAAGGCACCAGTTGGAAAAAATAAATTCACCCCAGTGTTCCTAGCAGCACTATTTACAATAGCTAAGATCTGGAAACAGCCTAAGTGTCCATCAGCACATAAGTGGATAAAAAAACTGTGGTACATCTACACAATGGAATACTACACAGCTATAAAAACAGAAAGCTCTTACCATTTGCAACAGCATGGATAAACCTGAAGAGTATTACGCTAAGTGAAATAAGCCAGTCAGAGAAAGTATCGCATGATCTCACTCATATGTGGAATCTAATGAACATAAACTGATAAACAAAAATAGGCCCAGAGACATAGAAGCATGGAACAGACTGTTGAACCTCAGAGGGAAGTGAGGGAAGGCAGGAGAGGTTGGGTGGGCGGGGAGAGATCAATCAAAGAACTTGTATGCACATATGCGTAATCTATGGATACAGACAGTAGGGTGGTGAAGGCCTTGGTGGAGGGTAGGGTGGACTAAAAGAGGTCAATGGGGGGAAAAGGGGACATATGTAATACTTTCAACAATAAAGATTTTTAAAAAAGAAAAGAGTATGGCATTTCCTTAAAAATGTAAACATAGAACTACCATATGACTAAGCAATTCCACTCATAGGTATATACACCCCCCCCACCAAATTGAACACAGGCACTTAAATACCTGTACATGAATATTCATAGCAGTACTATTCATAATGACCAAATGTCCATCAACAGATGAATTAAAAATGTGTTAAATTAATAAAATGGAATATTATTCAGCCATAAAAGGGACAAAGCACTAAGACATACCTACTACAACATAGATGAACATCATCTACCACCACTAAATATATAAACCTGTCATCATTTGCCTCTTGTTAATCTAAACTTCACTTACTACCTACAGGTGTATGATTTTTGTCCAGTCTCTTCCCACACCCCCACACCCTTTTCCCACCGAGAATTGTCAGTCCACTCCTTTTCTCTGCCCCTGGTTGTATTATATTCACCGGTTTATTCTGTTCATGAGATTTTTTTAATAGTCTCCTTAAATACATATATATATATAAAATTGATTTTTTTTACAGAGAGGAAGGGAGAGGGATAGAGAGCTAGCTGCCCCCTGCACTCCCACTACTGGAGATGTGCCCTGCAACTAAGATACATGCCCTTGACCAGAATCAAACCTGGGACCTTTCATTCTGCAGGCCGACGCTCTATCCACTGAGCCAAACTGGTTTCAGCTGTTCACCAGATTTTTTATTCACTTGATAGATATGTATTTGTTGTTCATAATTTTTATCTTTACCTTTTTCTTCTTCTTCCTCTTCTTAAAGGGTACCTTTCAGCATTTCATATATTACTAGGTTGGCAGTGATGAACTCCTTCAGTTTTTTCTTATCTGTGAAGCTCTTTATTTGCCCTTCAATTCTGAATGATAGCTTTGCTGGGTAGAGTAATCTTGGTTGTAGGTTCTTGTTATTCATCACTTTAAATATTTCTTGCCACTTCCATCTGGCCTGCATAGTTTTTGTTGAGAAGTCAGTTGACAATTGTATGGGTGCTCTCTTATAGGTAACTAACTGCTTTTCTCTTGCTGCTTTTAATATTCTCTCTTTGTCTTTTGCTCTTGGCATTTTAATTATGATGTGTCTTGGTGTGGTCCTCTTTGGATTCCTTTTGCTTGAGGTTCTCTGTGCTTCCTGGACTTGTAAGTTTATTTCTTTCACCAGGTTGGGGAAATTTTCTATTATTATTTCTTCAAATAGGTTTTCAGAATCTTGCTCTCTCTCTCCACTTCTGGAACCCACATAATTTGTATGTTGGTACATTTGAAGTTGTCCCAGAGACTCCTTACACTATCTTCATTTTGGAATCTTTTTTTTTTTTCCTGTTGGGTGTTTTCTGATTCTTTGTATTTTAAATCTTTGACTTGATTCTTGTGATCCTCTAGTATGCTGTTGGATCTCTGTATATTATTTTTTTCCAGTAAGTGTATGCTTAATTTCTAGTTGGTCCTTTTTCATATCCTCTATGGTCTCACTAAATTTATTGGCAGTTTCTAGAAAATTATTGAAAAACCTTATAATCATGGTTTTGAACTCTATATCCTCCATTTCTTTCATTTGTAACCTGTTTCTTTGTCTTTGCATCTTGGCTGCTTCCCTGAGTTGATAGAGTGGCTTTGTGTGCTAGGTGTCCTTTAGGGCCCAGTGGCTCAAGCTCCCCAGTTACCTGAGGTGGACTCTCTTCGTGCACCCCTTTGTGGACTGTGTGCAGTCTTGTTGTAGTTCAGCCTTGATTGTTGTTGGTAACATTGGGAGGAATTGACCTCCAGGCCAATTGGCTGTGAAGATCAGCTGTGTCTATGATGGAACAATTTCTGTGCTGGAGACACCCTTATGAGACAAGACTTGCTTCAGTGGGGCTGTGGTGCTCATTGAGTGCCCCCTGAGTGTGTCCCAATGGATCTGAGGAGTTGTAATCTGGATGGTTCTACTCTGACTCCTGGGTACACTAGCTCTTTGATCTCCAAGGAGGTGCTAATTTAGCCTCTGCCTGAGGCCACTCAGAAGGAGATATGGAGATATTTGCAGATTCCTCTTCTTTGGGTTTTGGAGGTGCCCAGATGAGGCCCAGCTGTGAAGCAATGCAAGCTGCTGTGGGGCCTTGGGCCTTCTTTTGGATGTTCTGGGTCTCTGTAACTCAGCTTCGGTTTGTTAGGTAAGTTTAGATTTCAAAGGACCAGGCCATTCATATGCAAAAGCCTTAGCTTGGATGGGGCAGAGTCTGGCCAGAGCAAACAGCAATGGCTTCCCATAAGCCCTGCCCTAAGAAGCCCCTGGATCTCAGTGTTCCTAGGTAATCGCTGCAAGCACCTCTGAGAGAAAGCTGCCCTCAAGTTTCACAAGCTGCCAGACAGTCCAGTTTCTCCCCATATGAGTCTGGGTCCTCAGAGTCTCACCCGGAACTGGAGTTCAGAGCAATCAGGAGCTTGTGTCTCCCTCCCGCTTGAAAAAGCCTGCCGAATACTCAGTTGCCAGCCCTCTCCACACGAGCGCTCCTCTGTACCTCTGCCTCCTGCAGCTCCTGTGAGTGTCAGTGTGCTTTTTTCTTCCTTCTAGTTGTAGAGTTTCCATTCAGCCAGCCTTCCCGTGGTTCTGGACGATGTCCGTTTTGTCTTTTAGTTGTAGTTTTGGAGTGGTTGTGCGAGGCAGCAGTTCAGGTGTTTACCTATGCCGCCATCTTGGTTTCCTATTATCTCAGCAAAAATGTTAGAAGAAAAAAAATGTAAAATCGCAGACATCTCATGTAGCAAAATATTATTTCCATTTTCACCACATCCTGGCTTTATTTAAATTGATATAACATTCAGACATTTTCTTCCAATCCTTTGGAGACACTTCTGAGTCTATTTTGCCAGCAAGATTTTACTATATGCAATCACTAAATACAAAAATTTATTTGACATATTTCCTAAAGCTTTTCTGTATTTTGTGCTTTCTTCCTAAGACATCTCTCATACACCTATGCATCTAAGTCCCACCTGAGTGTTGATTCTTTAAAATGTTCATTATATGAAATTCAAGCAATACAAAATACAAAGAAATACAAAGAAGAAAGCAAAAAGAAAAAGAAAAAGAAAAGCACCAAAAAACACCTCACCTTACAATGCCTCCCTCCAAACAGCTGTCATTAACATGAGGTGCACATCATTTCAGACATCTCCCAGTGCATGAGGGAACGTTGTTATTAAGTCATTCTGGAAGAAGATGAACTGGTGAGCAATTTTCTTCTGTTCCTTGGGTTATGATTTCCTTCAAATTACGTTGTAAACCTGTCTTTGCATATCAAGTTCCTGTTTACATTTTTGCTTTACTGCATTTGCATAATAGCCCACTTCTTTTCATCTTGCTCATGCTTAAATGGAAAGCCGTGTTCACTCTGCTCTTTTCTCTGACACGGAGTGGGTGAATTCTCCCACCCTCATACTCATCATCTGAACATTTTTTTGCCCCTTCTCACGACTACACTGAAAGCGCTGTGTCTAGCTGTCCATCTGGCTGTCCCTCAGGGGGCACAGGATGGTGGCCGGAGGGGTGGCGGTCTGTAGTCGCTGGAAAGGCGGGGGCCACTTTCCACATGTGTGGCACGAGGTTCCTTCCTGGTTGTGCTGAGGCTTGGTGTGCTTTGTGTTGCATTTTGCTATTTTGCTTTCTGGGTTCATTTTAGCTGGCATTGGAGGAGGGAACTCCTGTGATTTGACTTTAAGCCACCATCTTTTTCACTGGCAGCTGGCAACATCCTTTTTATTTCCAGTCCGAACTTCCCTTTTGCTCTCTAGGTCCATCCAACCAAAAAAGTCATGGGCACCCCCTTTTTATGTGGGGGCCATCACTGTCCTTGCCCTACCCAATTGCAATTGCCTGTCCAACATTTTTCCATGGAGGTATTTCATAGGTTTCTCGATTTATTTTTTTCAAAAATCATATATGAGCATTTATTCCAATAATCCCAGCAGTGTGAAAGAGCAGCAGGTCATTCACAAAAATCTGCTCTCCCCTCCCCATATGCCAGCTGCTTATATCAGGGTAGAATGAAAGAGACTATGTGGGAAAGTAAGAATTACAGGCCTGGGGAAGTGGGAAAAGTGTGATGGTTACAGGCAATAGGGCTGGGTGTCGCAAAGGGCGGGCGCCTCTGGGACTAGAATGTTTCAGCCACAGAGTTGTGAATCTTTCCATACCGCTAGGCAGCTCTCGGAAAAGGAGGACGGACTGCATTCCGATGTTAGATCCCATGTCCCAGGGTGTACAACCCGCAGCCAGGTCACAATGTGCTTTCTCTAAGCGGCACAGCACCATCATGGTTCACAGAGCGTGATTAATATTAATTTTTGTTGTTGTTTTGTTTTGTTACTCATCAGATGAGAATATTTTTCCATTGGTTTTCAGGGAGAGCGGAAGAGAGAGGGAAAGACAGAAACACTGATGTGAGAGAAACACATGGATTGGTTGCCTCCTGGATGAGCCCCGACCTGGGGAGGAGCCTGCAACCATGCTATGTGCCCTTGATTGGAATTGAACCCAGGACCCTTTGGTTCGAAGCTGACACTCTATTCATTGAGACAAACTGGATTATAAGAAATTATAGCTAGTCTCCAATATTATATTTCTGCTCCTAACATTCCCCACTGCTATTTCTGTTGTCTCATATCTATGAGATGGGTTTTAGGTGAAAAGTCTCATCCTGATGGACTGCATTTGCCTCTGCCTGGAGAGCAGTTCATGGGGTGGAATATAGGAAATGCAGGATCTAAAAAGAGGAAGACATTGCTGAAACCGGTTTGGCTCAGTGGATAGAGCGTCAGCCTGCGGACTGAGGGGTCCCAGGTTCGATTCCGGTCAGGGGCATGTACTTTGGTTGTGGGCACATCCTCAGTGGGGGGCGTGCAAGAGGCAGCTGATCGATGTCTTTCTCTCATCGGTGTTTCTGGCTCTCTATCCCTCTCCCTTTCTCTCTGTGAAAATCAATAAAAATATAAAAAAAAAATAAAAAGAGGCAGACATTGAATACAGCAGCAAGCAATCAGACTACAATAATAAGCAGGAGGAAAATCAAACCTGATTCTTACCCTAGCCAGTTTGGCTCCATGGATAGAGCATCTGCCTGTGGACCAAAGGGTCCAGGGTTTGATTCTGGTCAAGGGCACGTACCTTGGTTGCAGGCTCCTCCCCAGCTTGGGCCTGGTCAGGGCTCATGAAGGAGGCAACCAACTGATGTATTTCTCTCACACTGATCTTTCTCTCTGTCTTTCCCGCTCTCTCTAAAAAGGCCATGGAAAAATATCCTTGGGTGAGGATTAAATAAGTAGATAAATAAAATCATTATTATTAAAAAAAAAAAAAAAAGCCTGATTCTCTAGAACGCCCTTCCTGACCTGGCTCAGCTCTTGATTTATCCCATGTACCGACCTGGAGGTGGCGTTCAGGGCTTTGCCACGCTACAAGCACCTTGTTTCTGGGGCATCAGGGCGGTCAGTCCTCCTAAGAAACAAAGCCTCCTGATGCTGTTGGCAGGGACATATGAGTGAACAGTTACCCACATATCAGAAGCCAAGCAGCCAGCAACTTAGTACAGCATATCCATTAATGTAAGCGAGGGTGACATTATCAGAAGAGTTTATATGGTTGTCATTAGATACTTAAAGACAATAGCCAGAACACCTGGTACAAGTCAGACATTCACTATGGGAAGCTGCCGTAGCATCCTTTAGAAAAAACATCCCTGCATCCTTTTCCTGGACAGTGGATCCCAACGCATTAAGGTCCCCAAATGCGCCTTTTCCCCCCAAAGTGAATAAAATGAGTATAATTCTATAAATTAGCTATTCGTGTCCCAACTCCTACTAGGCAAGATATAAAGGTCTGTTCTCCATAGGTTCTTCCTGAAAGGCAAAAGTCAGAGATATTAAGATTTTTTTTTGTTGCTAAATACACCCACATATTTTCATCTCTTCTGAACGAAATTAGTTGTCCTTCAGCCAGGCCAACGGTGGTTAAGAACACAATTAGAATAAATGTTGCCTTCGAAAGAGGATCTTAAGGTGTTCCTTAGGGTCAGTCACCAGAGATTCCTTGATTTCAAGGAGGAAATGAAAACTGTTCTAAATGAGCAATCATGTCCACAACACTTTTAGTTACTGGTCGGCCTCAGGATGGGCGTGCAAGGGAGACTAATGTGGTAGAATAGGAATCCTACTAGGGCAAAGCTTGTCTTTCTAAACAAAATGACAAAACCTCCAAAAGAAAAGCCTTTTCTGCTTCCCCCTTCTTTCTGTTGTGGACTTGGATGCCTTGAACAGTCTTTGTGACCTTGAGGGGGAAAAGCCAAGAGAATGATGGGAATGTCAGCACTGACATTTTATTTTATTTTTTAAATATATCTTATTGATTGTTTACAGAGAGGAAGGGAGAGGGAGAGAGAGTTAGAAACATCGATAAGAGAGAAACATTAATCAGTTGCCTTCTTCACACCCCCTACTGGGGATATGCCTGCAACCAAGGTACATGCCCTTGACTGGAATCAAACCTGGGACCCTTCAGTCTGCAAGCCAATGCTTTATCCACTGAGCCAAACCGGTCAGGGCAGCACTGACATTTTAATTCGCTGAACCAACAACCACCTTCATCTAGGTCTTTGGTTTTATAAAAGTTTTAAGCCCCGTTTGTGTAAACTACCCCTAGTTAGGTATTCTGTTGCCATCTGCATTGGTATCAGCAGCTGAAAAAATTACTGTGACACATTCATTGCACACACCTCAAAATAAGCACAAGTGAACTCATCATCCTCTCCACTAAACTTGATTGTCTTCCAGTCTCTTCCACCTTAGTAACTTTTACACCATTCACCCAGCTGTAAACATACACACACACACACACACACACACACACACACACACACACCAACTGCTGTGAATTCTGTCTCTTAACTATCTCTTCAGTCTTTCTATCCCTGCTACCACCACTGCTGTCCAACTCCGCAGCATCTATTGCCCGGACTACCGAAAATGATGCTTACCACATCTCTTCTGGCCCATCTCCAATACATTCTCCAAAACCAGCAATGGTCATGTTTTTAAAGAAGCATATCTAATCTAGTCAGTTGCCATGCTTAATATTCTCTGATGGTTTCCCACTTAACTCAGAGTTAATCCAAGCTCCTTACAAGACCCAAAAGACCTTAAGTGATGTGAACCTTGCCTACCTCTAGAGATTGCTTGCCTCCATTTCATTTAGTTCTTTTTCTGGAGATGTCTCCTATTCTTTCATTTTGGGGCATGTTTCTTTGTCTCCCCATTGTGGGTGCCTCTCTGAGTTTGTTTCTGCATATTACCGTATTTTCCGGCATAGAAGACGACTTTTTAACCCAGGAAAATCTTCTCAAAAGTCAGAGATATTAATACGCTAACAAGTATGTCATCTTCTACGCCAGGTGTCCATCTTATACAACAAGTATATCCCAAACTCTATATTTTAACTGGAAAAGTTGGGGTCGTCTTATATGCCAGAAAATACGGTAGGTGTATCTATTCTGTTTTTCCAGTCTTGGATAGGCTGCCTTATGTAGTAGGTGTCCTGTGGGCCCAGTGACACAGCCTCTCTAATCACCTGAGCCGGGTGCTCCCGGAATGTATGTGGGGTGGGTTATGAAAGCCCTTCTATTGGTTGAGTCTTTTTTTAAAAAAATATATTTTATTGGTTTTTTACAGAGAGGAAGGGAGAGGGATAGAAAGTCAGAAACATCGATGAGAGAGAGACATCGATCAGCCACCTCCTGCACACCTTCTACTGGAGTTGTGCCTGCAAGCAAGGTACAGGCCCCCAACCGGAATCGAACCTGGGACCTTTCAGTCCGCAGGCTGACGTTCTATCCACTGAACCAAACCGGTCTCGGCTATTAGTTGAGTCTTGATAGCTGTTGGCCTGTCCCTGCAGGAGGTTGAGCCTCAGGCTGACTGACTATGAGGCTGGGATCCAGCCAGAGTGTAGGAGATGCTGTGTAGATGCTGACCACGTGAAGCAGGGTCTAGTGCCTGCCCATACCCCCCTTTGGGGATGCTTCGTGTGAAGGTAATCGGATCCTGGTCTGATGTTGTCTGAAGTCTGCCACTAGTTGCGTTGCTTCTGGAGTCTTTTGGGAGGGACATGTCCTGTGAGTGGCCCTGAGCATCCTGTTTGGAGCCCTAAAGTGATCCACAGTTTGTGGCTCCCTCTCCTGATACTGGGTGTGGGGGGGCAGGCAATTGTAATTGGGTAGGGCAAGGACAGTGATGGCCCCCACATAAAAAGGGGGTGCCCATGACTCTTTTGGTTGGATGGACTTAGAGAGCAAAAGGGAAATCCGGACTGGAAAGAAAAATGATGTTGCCAGCTGCCAGTGAAAAAGATGGCGGCATAAAGTCAAATCACAGGAGTTCCCTCCTCCAATGCCAGCTAAAATGAACCCAGAAAGCAAAATAGCAAAATCCAACACAAAGCACACCAAGCCTCAACACAACCAGGAAGGAACCTCGTGCCACACATGTGGAAAGTGGCCCAAGCCTTTCCAGCGACTACTGACCGCCACCCCTCCTGCCACCATCCTGTGCCCCCGGAGGGACAGCCAGATGGACAGCTAGACACAGTGCTTTCAGTGTAGTCGTGAGAAGGGGCAGAAAATATTCAGATGAGGAGTATGAGGGTGGGAGAATTCACCCACTCCGTGTCACAGAAAAGAGCAGAGTGAACACGGCTTTCCATTTAAGCATGAGCAAGATGAAAAGAAGTGGGCTATTATGCAAACGTAGTAAAGCATCAAAGTAAACAGGGACATCATATGCAAAGACAGGTTTACAACGCAATTGGAGGAAAATCGCAACCCAAGGAACAGAAGAAAATTGCTCACCAGTTCATCTTCTTCCAGAATGACTTAATAACAACGTTCCCTCATGCATCGGGAGACGTCTGAAATGATGTGCACCTCGTGTTAATGACAGCTGGTTAGGAGGGAGGCATTGTGAGGTGATTTTTTTTTCATCTTCTTGGTACTGTTTTTGTATTGCTTGAATTTTGTATAATGAACATTTAAAAAAATGATCGCTGAGGTGATACTAAGATGCATAGGTGTGTGAGAGATGTCTTAGGAAGAAAGCATAGGGAAAGGGAAGAAAGAAGAGCATTCGGGGAATATTTCAAGGATTCGCAGAATTAATATTTGCATATATTCAAGTTTCTAGCAAAATGCTAGGAATGTGTTATGAGATATTTAATATGGGCTGTTCAGAATGGGACAGTGATTAATCCTGTGATAAATGCCAGTGACATGCCAATGATGTGAGGACTTAGAAGTGGCCGTTGAGCTTAGTAATTTTTTTGTCTTGATGATCTGAGCAAGAGCACATTAAGGAGCGCTTGAGGTTCAAACCAGAATAAAGGAGGTTGAGAAGTGTCTGAATAAGGACAGTGTCATATGGACTATTCTTTCAATACATTTAAGTTGAAAAGACAGCAGCCCAAAGGGATAATTAATACTTCAAGATTCTGAGAATGCCGGAAGGAGAAAGACATTACAGGGGGCGATTGAGGTTTACAGAAGAGGCTGGGAGGAGGCAGGTTTGTTGCCAATAGAGATACCACATAGTCTTATACATTTACTGGGGGAAAGGTGAGTTTGTTATTAGTTGAGAGCTTCTACTTTCTCTGTGAAGGAGAAGACCATCTCATTTGCTGAATGTGAGGGGACAGGCGATGGAAATAGAGTTTATGATAATGGAGAAGGAAATGCACAAGAGAAGTATGTTAGCATTCTTGGGGAGTTTAAGGGGTTCATTTGTCACCATTTACCTAGAGTGGTAGTGGTGTGTCACATGGTATGACTTTTGTAGCTATGATCCACAGCTGTGTGCAAGAAGTGAGGTGACAGTCATCCGTGGTTGGGGTTTGTCTAATGGTTGCAGAGAAATGTCTATGGGGAATGGCATCCGGGGTGTTTGGAAGACAGTCATTGAAAACAGGAACCCTGGAAAAAACGACGCAGGAGTGAGGGAATAGAAAGATGGGGCGAAAGTATATGGGTCAGTTCTCTAAGTCATGATGAAGTCTACATGGTAGAGTGAATGCAGGGGGATATCAAAGTCTAATAAGAGAAGGCTTTTAAAAAATATATATATAGTGGTACCTCGAGATACGAGTGCCCTAACATACGAGATTTTTGAGATACGAGCTGTCGAGCGAGCGATTTTTGCTTTGAAATACGAGCAACATTTGAGATAGGAGTCATCTCGCGAATCGGCCGGCTGCACACGACCCACCAGTTTACTGCAACTCGAGCGTCTCATAGTTTCCCACTCCTCAAGGTTACGGAACGAATTAAACTCGTATCTCGAGGTACCACTGTATATATATTTTATTGATTTTTTACAGAGAGGAAGGGAGAAGGATAGAAAGTTAGAAACATTGATGAGAGAGAAACATCGATCAGCTGCAACCAGAATACATGCCTTTGACTGGAATTGAACCTGGGACCCTTCAGTCCTCAGGCCAACACTCTATCCACTGAGCCAAACCGGTCTCGGCAAGAAGAGAGGGCTTTGATCAGATTAGGATATTCAGACAGGAATTTCGGAAGTGGAGAAATTGTCCTTTATGATAAAATTTAGAATGTGAGGAAAATATAAACAACTGAGATGAGTGGAGGCAAAGGACATTCGAGATGAGATCATGGAAAGAGGACCTGGCTGTTTGATAGGCTGAATATCAAATTTATCCATCATGATGGCAGGAATTGAGATGAAGAGGACTGTGGGCCAAATTCCAAAGTTATAAATGTATGAAGGGGGTGTGTCTTATCGGTTTGTAGGTGACAGTGATGAAGAATGGGAGAGCCAAATGCCAGCGGCCTCAAAGACCACGGCCCTTTTATGAGAGAGGGAGGGTGTTGGTTGGTGGTAATACAGTGGTACCTCAAGATACGAGTTTAATTCATTCCATAACCTTGAGGCGTTGGAACCTATGAGATGCTCTAGTCGAGGTAAACTGGTGGGTCATGTGCAGCCGGCCGATCCACGCGATGACTCCTATCTCAAATGTTGCTCGTATTTCAAAGCAAAAATAGCTCGCTCGGTTGTGTCAGGGAGCAGTTTAGGTGTTTACCTATGCCGCCATCTTGGTTTCTCCCAGGTATTGTTTCTGATACTTCTGTGGATGGGGATCAGTGTTGGCAAGTGCATGATCCTGGGAGTTAGGTTTAGTTTGGTGTAATTTTTATGGTATTAAGATGATGTGATTATCAAAAGACCCAGGGATAATGGAATCTTTCCCTAGACCACTGTTAACATTTCCTATGAAGTTCTAAATGGAGCAAAATATACCAGAAAAAATAACAGATGAAAAAAAAAATATGATGCAACTACAAATGTCTGCCAACTTGAGAGCACCTACTCCTGTAATGGTGGGGTTCCAGCTCTACCTCAAATTATTACCCAGTTATTTCTCTTTCTACGTCTCCTTATAATGCTCCATCCTGGTCACTGTGTCTCTCCAAATATTATGCAATATCCTGACTTTTACCATTTTAGATGAGTTTTGCCCGTTTTGAACTTTATATACTATATAATGATAGAGTGTTTTGTCTTCTTCTTTTGATAAACATTATTTGTGAGATTCAACCTTGTTGTGTCTAACTAGTTCATTTATTATCACCGTTATTAAGTTTGACATATTGTAATACATTATTTGGTTAAAATAAGAAACATTTCCAAGGGGACTTTTAAAAATATCACTGGCATGTGAGGGGGAGAAAATGCCAATGACTGAGTTATGACTTTATAGAGCAAACCTACAAGCAATTATTTAAAGCCGTTAGTAACACAGAGATCTCAATTGCAACATTATTACGAGGGCAAAAATTTTTCACATAAGACATCCAATCAGAATTACAGGTTTATTTTAGAGCCTCTTCTCAAGGACATGGCAACAATTTCTCAGGTTTTGGAATCTTACAAGATAATGGTTGTACACGTGATATTGCCAAGGCTAGATTTATATGAAAGAGAATGTAATAATTTCTAATAACAATGTAATTCATAGAAGTCTCTTTTGCACAGAGAAACAAAATGTATATTCTTGGGAATGTTTTCAACCTAACAATTTTTTTCAAATTAGTTTCCTTTAAATAGTTTGGGCTGAAGAATGGTAACTCTGTAGCTACAGAGGGAAGGGGACAACTACATTTTTGAGATTCTCTTTTTAAAAAGAATATTTTTGTATGAAATAAAATACAGATAATGAAAATCACATGGATCAAATGTGTGGCTTAATAAATTATTATAAGGTGAAAATCATGTAAGTATGAACTAGAATTTTGCCAATCACCTCAGAACCCTCTTTCCTATGACACACTCCATTCACAGACCCTTCTGTCCCCAATAAGAAACATTATCCTGAATCATATAATAATTACTTCCATGTATTTTTTTTTTAATTTTATCACCCAAATGTGAGTTCCTAGACACTATGGTTGCATATTGTCCACAAATCTATACACTTGCTTCTTCATCTTTTTCACTTACCATTTATGTTTAAACTAATAACACTACCATTGTCACTGCTGGATATACTGTATTAAAGCATTTTTGGCACACTGTCTCCCCATTTTCCTCTAACACCAATTTTTTAAAAATAGAGCATGTTGCCTACCTAATACTCTCTCCCACTCAACCCATGCTGATTTTTAGTTCTACAGTAGTTATATATTTAATGCTCACAATCAGTCCTTTTATCCGGTTTTAAATGTAGATTTAGAGTTGATTCTCTGGAAGCTTCTTCGAAAAGGGCTCTTGGGAATGATATTCTCTGAGTCATGCATATTGATAACAGATTCTCCATGTGATTAATACCTGAAAGCCAATGTTACTGGATATAAAACCCTTAGTTCATCCTTTATTTCTTTAATACATTAAATGTAACTCCATTTTCCTGTGGTATGAAATGTCTGTGTTGAAAAATCGGATGATAATTTACATTTCTTTTTTCTTAGGCACGGAGCCTTGGCATGGTGGCATGGAAGTGTTCTGGTTCCCCAACGTGGAAGCTCTCCAAAAAGATCTACTTTTCTTAACTTTGTAAGTCACAAAGGATTTTTATCCATAAATGCACAAAATACTTTCCTTTAGAGAAAGGGCCAGTCATTTTGGTAGAGCATCTTAATATTGGCTTCTCTGGGTCAACGTTCTCTAGTACATGGTAAGCTCTTTTAAGGTGTAAGGGAGGGGCCAGGTGGTTCTACTCTTCTTCTTGTTCATCGAATGCTGAGCAGATGCTTGGCCTCGACTCCTCTTCCCCCCGCTCTTGGCATTCAGACCTTCTTTGATTTCTTTCATCAGGAATGCATAATTCTCATCATATAGATCTGATACACTTATTGTTAGATATAGACATAAGTATTTCATTTCTTTTGGAGCATTTATAACATGTATTGTTTTATACTTTGTTTGCCATTTGTTCATAGTCAGTGTATAGAAATCCAAATGACTTCTGCATGCTGATCCCGTATTGTGTGACCTCATTAAACTCACTAGTCTGGGGGTTATTTGGTAGATTCCTTTCATTTTCTACATAGACAATTAGTCATTTTTTAATGAAGAGAGTTATTTCTTTCTTTCCACTTTGCATTACTTTTCTTTCCTTTTCTTGCCTAATTGTTGTGGCTAGATCCTTCATTACTATGATGAGTAGATATACTTGCCTTGCCCTCAATCTTAGAGAAAGAGCATTTAGCCTTTGTAGTGTAATCCCTGACACTTGGTTTTTCCCTTCTTTCTGTAATGCAAGAACCTGATATAGTCCATTTCAAGAGGCAGCCATTTCGAAGACGATTGTCTCCAATAAACAAATTGCTAGTCACACTTCTACATAAAGAGCCAGACTTTCCCCCATCCTGAGGATCTTTTGTTTTAAAGATCTTGGTTGATTTTTTTTTTTCATTTAAAAAAATCTTTATTGTTGAGATTATTGCAGATGTCCCCCTTCCCCCATCCCATTTTTCCCCTCCAATTGGTTCCCACCCCGCCCCAGGCCTTTGCCACCTACATATCTATTATTGATAGGTATTTATCTGTTGGCATTTTGTTGTTCATATTTTTTATTTTTCTCCTTTTCCTCTTCTTTAAAGAATATCCTTCAACGTTTCATATAATACTGGTTTGGTGGTGGTGAACACCTTTAGCTTTTTCTTGTTTGTGAAGCTCTTTATCTGACCTTCAATTCTGAATGATAGCTTTGCTGGGTAGAGTAATCTTGGTTGTAGGTCTTTGCTATTCATCACTTTGAATATTTCTTGCCACTCCCTCTGGCCTGTATAGTTTCTGTTGATAAATCAGCTGACAATCGTATGGGTGCTCCCTTGTATGTAATGAACTGCTTTTCTCTTGCTGCTTTTCATATTCTCGGTCTTGTGCTCAATCTGGTTTTTACAGCCTGGAGTTCTTACTGCCCATAGTAACTTCTTTTCCGGGCTTTGGGACCCTGGGCTGGGGGTCTGGTGTGGGGTTGGGACCCTGCTCCTCATAGGTGGCCTCTGCAGAGATTGAAAAAGCAGCACATGTGGGTGACGGACCATCCTGTTCTGTGCCTCGACACCTCCTACCAGTCTCAGTGTGTTGTCTTCCTTACTTCTCTATTTGTAGAGCTTTCATTTAGCTAGCTTTCTGGTGGTTCACAATGATGTTTGTTCTGCATTTTAGTTGTAATTTTGATGTGGTTGTGGGAGGCAGTAAATGCGGACATTTACCTATGCTGCCATCTTCCTTTCTCTCAAGATCTTGGTTGATTTTAATAACTGACCATTTGGGCTATATTTTTATATACTCTTCCTATGCTTTAAATTGCAGCTCTTAAGATTTAAATTCACCAACAAAGAATGAGTCCATGAAACCCTAGGCCCTCACCCTCAACTCAACCCCAATAAAAGCAGGACCTCACCCCAGGCCTGTGTGTTCTCTCTCTCTCTCTCTCTCTCTCTCTCTCTCTCTCTCTCTCTCTCTCTCTTTCTCTCTCTCTCTCCACTACCTATCTCATGACCTTACTTTGTAACCTTAGGTATGCTATGTAATTTCCAGAACTGCAATCATAGTATGAACTACAATTGCTGGTCCAGCTACAACATTAGGTACTGATAGGCTGAAACTAGCCCAAAATAGTCTAACTCCATTATGATACTTGTCGGAAACCATTGTTCTCACTAAATGGATGTAAACAGGAGGCCAGAAGGCTGGTCAACCTTAACTGCTCTGAAAGGTGAGAGCTAATCACTCAATGTTTAGATGAAAACATTGTTAGCTGAAGCAGCCTCTACCTGTTTGTTTCATGTGAATTTCTGTTTTTGTTATTTTCTGCCCAAAGGCTAGGGGTGTGTCCCAAAGCCTTAATAAAAGGGAGAAAAATGCCAGAGCAAATGGCAGTCCTTTCCACTAGAGGAAGGCTCCCGCCTGGCCCCCCAATATCGCCAAATTAATGTCTTCTGGTCTCTAATTTCATTTGCATGCGGCCTCCTTCAGAACCCGAACCCTGAACTGGGAACCCTGAACCACTCAGGATGTGGAAAGGGGCTCCCACAGATACTACCTGTATGTTTTTTTTTTCTATAAAAGATACTCTCTTCAAGTTGAGGAAGTTCCTTTCTGCTTCTTTGTAGTGAGAGTTTTTTCTTGTAATCATGAATGGATGTTAGATTTTGTTGAATATTTTTTTCTGTGTAAATTAATGTGTTAACCCCACATATCAAAAAGATAAAAAAAGAAATATTATATGATGATAAATATTATTTTCTTTATCCTGTTAATATGCTGGGTTGCATTGACTGATTTTAAAATGTTGAACCAGACTTGCATACCTGTAGTAAATCCTACTTGGTTGTGGTATATTATCCTTTTTATACATGATTGAATTTCATTTGTTAAAGTTTGTGTGGGGGTTATTCTTGGAATCTATATCCAGGAAAGATATTAGTTTGTAGTTTTTTTAAATGCAGTCTTTGTATTGTTTGGTGTCAGGATAATTCTGACTTTATTAAATGAATTGGGAAGTGTTCCCACTCCTTCTATCCATGTTATTTTCTTTGTATGTTTGGTAAAAGTACCCAGTGAAACAATCTGGTACTAGAGTTTTGCTTTTTTTGGCGTGGGGGCGGGGGAGGAGATTTTAATAGTACACATTTATTTAATTTAATGATTATATGTGTATTTGTGTGGTCTATATCTTCTCGGCTGTGTTTTGGTAGTTTGTGGTTTTTGAGGATTGGTCAATTTCTGCTCCATTTTCAAATCAAATGAACATGAGTTTATTTTTAGTATCTCTTATTTTTTAAATGTTTATAATTGTGGTTAAAATATAAATGTCGTAAAATTTACTATCTTAACCAATGTTAAGTACATTTACAGTGTTGTACAAGCAACCTCAAGAACTTTTTTCATTCTGCAAAACCGAGACTCTATACCCATTAAATAACTCCCATTGCTCTTCGACAGGTCTCGGCAACCACCAATCTATTGTTTGTCTCTACAAATTTGACTATTAGAGACTCTTATAAGTGGAATCAAAAAGTATTTGTCTTTTTGTGGCTGGCATGTTTCATTTAACATAATATCCTCAAGGTTCATTCACTGTGTAACATATGTCAGAACTTCCTTCCTTTTTATGGCTGAATAATATTCCATTGTATGAATATACCATAGTTTGTTTATTCATTCATCCATTTCTTCCACATTTTGGCTATTGTGAAAAATGCTCTATGAATATGGTTTTCAAAATATCTCTTTGAGACCTTGATTTCAATTGTTTTAGATACATATCCAGAAATGGAATTGCTGAATCACATGGTAATTGTATTTTTAATTTTTTTAGAAATTGTCATACTGTTTTTCATAGAGGTGGCACCATTTTACATTCTCACCCTGGTGTACAGTGTTACGTGTTTTTTTTTTAATTTCCTTACCAACACATGTCCTTTTCTTTAAAAAAGAAACAGTAGTCATCCTAATGGCTGTGAGGTGGTATCTCATTGTGGTTCTGATTTGCATTTCCCTGTGATGTTTACTTATGATGTTGTGCATTTTTTCCTATGCTTGTTGGCCATTTTCATTCTTTAGATAAATGTCTATTCATCTTCTTTATCCATTTTTTAATCATGTTGTTTCTGCTGTTGCTGTTGAATTATAGATCTTTATATATTTTGGATATTAAACTGTTATGGGAGTATACCCTCTAGATATTCATGTTGAAGCTTTATCTCCCATATCTTAGAATGTGACTGTATTTTAGTGACAGGGCCTTTGAAGAGGTGATTAAATTAAAATGAAGGCATTAGTGTTGATCCTAATTCAATTTTACTCATGTCCTTATAAAATGAGATAATTTAGGCATAAGAAGACACACTAGGGCTGCACATACACAGAAGGGCAACCATGTGAAGAGACAGCAAGGGGTTGAGGAGAGAAGCCTGAGAACAACCCAGCCCTCTTGGAACCCTGATATTTGACTTATACCCTCCAGAACTGTGAGAAAATACTGTAAGTTTCTGTTATTTACGCCCCCAACTATGGACTGAATTGTATCCCTCAAAGTTAATATGTTGTGACTGTAGTTGGTGTTAAGGCTTTTAGGGGGTAATTAAGGTAAAATGAGGTCATAAGGTTGGGGTCCTAATCTGATAGGATTGGTGGCCTTATCTGAAAAAGGAACGAGGGAGATTTTTCACTCTCCTCAGGTGAAGAGGAAAGGCCATGTGAGGACACTGTGAGAAAGCTAGGTAGAGAGCTCGCACCAAAACTTGACCATGCTGGCACCCTGATCTTGAACTTCCAGCCCCGAGAACTGTGAGAAAATAGACTTCTGTTAAGCCACCCAGTCTATGCTATTTTTTTATGGTAGTTTGAGAAGACTAAGATATATTCAGTCTTTGTAGATCCATTTTAGAAGCAAGTGAGGCTGAATTTGATTCTAAGAGACCTTAGTATGACAGCATGCCAGAGCTGAGCAAAGGTATCTGGAACCTCACAGTCCCCTTGATGAAGGAGAGGGAGTAAAGAAAAGGTCATAAGGAAGAGAATTAACAGGTGTCTTGTGCCCCAGGATTAGGGGCCTTAGGTGTCTTACACCATCTCCTGAAATTGCTTTCCTTCATTAATTCATGTATTCATTTATTCATGTATTTATCAGTTATATACTGAACGCTATTTGTCAGGCTTCATGCTAGGAGCTGAATAAGACATGATTTTTACCCTCTTATTAAGGAGATGCAATGGATTCATGAATTTTTATAGTTAGCTTAATGTCACATGTATAGGTATTTGGGAAGAGGAAGATCACTGGTATTAAGCAAATATAAAAATCAATATTTTTGTAATTTTGGTTTGTAACTCCACTTGTTATTTTCTACAAGATTTAAAGTACAAATACATTAAAAATTACAAATGTATAAAGATGCAATTTGTGATATCAATAACATAAAATATGTATGTAAAAACAGAGTTTTTGCATAAAGTTATAAATTAAGTTGGTACCAATTCTAATTACATTATTATAACTTTACGATGTTGTATTGTAATATAATCACCATGATAACCACAAAAAGCTTATAGAATATAAACACACAAAATGAGAATGGCATAAAACTTGGCTCTACAAAACTAACTGAATGCAAAGAAGGTCGTAATGGAAGAAATGAATGATAAGAAGTTGTACGATATATAGAAAACAAAGAACAAAATGGCAAAAATAATTCTTTTCTTATCAGTAATTATTTTAAATGTATGTAGATTAGATTCCCAAATCAAAAGGCATAGATTGGCAGAATGGATATTTTAAAGTATAAAGTTATACATCTGAAATTTATATAATGTTATTAACCAATGTTAAAAAATTAATAAAAATTAAGAAAACAAATCATGACCCATGAATGTGCTGTCTACAAGAGACTCACTTTAGACCTAAAAGAAATATGTTGAAAGTGAAAGGATAGAAAAAGATATACTATGCAAATAGAAACCAAAAGAGCTGAAGTGGCTATAGTAATATCTCATAATATAGACTTTAAGGCAAAAATAGTTACAGAAGAAAAATAAAGACATTGCATATTGAAAAAAGATTCAATTCACCAAAAAGATATAACAATTATAAGCATAAACTTACCAAATATAAGGGCATCAAAATATGTGCAGCAAATATTGATAGAACTGAAGGGAGAAATAGACAGTTCTATAATAAGAGTTGGATACTTAATGCCCCACTTAAAATAATGGGCATAATCAGATAGTAGATCAATAAGGAAAATGAGGACTTGTACAACACTATAGACTAATTAATTCTAATAGATACATATAGAATACTTCACCCAACAAAAGAATAACACCTCTTTCTTAAGTGTATATGAAATTATCTCCAAGATAGATAACATATTAGACCATAAAATAAGTCTCAGTAGATTTTAAAAGATTGAAGTAATAGAAAGTATATTTTCCAATCATAATGGATTAAAACTAGAAATGAATAAGAAAAGGAAGACTGGAAAATTTACAAATATATAAAAATTAAATATACTCTTCAACAATCATGAGTCAAAAAAGAAATCACAAAGTAAATTTGACAATACCTTATAAAAGAGACATAAAATCCTATATAATAAAAGCCTATTAAGCTAAGTGTCTGGTCATCCATTCAACCAACCAAAGCGTAATATGCTAATGATATGCTAAGGTCGCTCAACTGCTCACTATGATATGCACTGACCACCAGGGTGGGCATACAGTCGACCAGTAGGTAAGCTTCTGCTGGGATCCGACCAATCGGTACTGAGCCAGGCATGCCCTGAAACCCTCCCACAGTCACTTCCTGGCTGGCCAACCTCCTGCATCCCTCCTGGCCCCAATCATGCACCAGTGGGGTCCCTTGGCCTGGCCTGTGCTCTCTTGCAATCCTGGACCCCTTGGGTAATGTCAGTGAGCTGATTTCAGCCCGATCCCGCAGGCCAGGCCGAGGGACCCCACTGGTGCACAAATTTGTGCACGGGGCCTCTAGTTGAAAATATAACAAGCCAAAACTTAAAAAATATAGTGAGAACCATGTTAAAAGGGAAAGTTATAGCTATAAATGCTTACATTAAAAACAAGAAAGACCTCTAATCAGTGTCTTAACTTTGTACCTTAAGGACATAGAAATAGAAGAGCAAACTGAACTAAAAGTTAGGAAAAGGAAGGAAATAATAATGATTAATGTGGAGATTAGCAAAATAGGGAAGAGAATAATAAAAAAATCAACATTTGGTCTATTGAAAAGATGAACAAAATTGACAAACCTTTACCTTGATTAAATATGGAAAAAAGAGAGAGGACTTAAATTTCTAAAATCAGAGATGAAAGTGGAGACACTGCTATCTATTTTAAAGGGGAAAAGGAATTATTTAAAAGCACCATTAAAATTGTACACCAACGAATTTGATAACTGGATGACATTGACAAATTTCTAGGAAAAAAAATAACACCTAGTAAGACTGAAACCTAATAAAAAAGAAAATCAAAATAGTTCTTAACTAAGAAGGAGATTGAATCAGTAAATCAAAACCTTCTGAGAACCCTAGCCAGTTTGGCTCAGTGGATAGAGCATTGGCATTTTGACTGAAAGGTCCCAGGTTTGATTCCAGTCAAGGGCACATGCCCAGGTTGTGTACTCAATCCCCAGTAGGGGGTGTGAAGGAGGCAGTCAATTAATGATTCTCTCTCATCATTTATGTTTCTCTCTCCTTCTCCCTCTCCCTTCCTCTCTGAAATCAATAAAAATATATTTTAAAAACAAAAAACAAAATCTTCTGAGAAAGAAAAGCATTGGACCAGATGGCTTCCCTAGCTAATTTGCAAACATTTAAAGAAGAATTAACACAAATCCTTCTCAAATTCATCCTAAATTTTGAAGGGGAAAGAGTACCTTCTAACTCATTCTAGAAAGCCAGCATTACCTTGATACCAAAACTAATGATATATCAAGAAAAAAAAATTCAGACCAATATCCTTATGACTATCAATGTAAAAATCCTGAACAAAATACTAGTGAACCAAATTCAGCAGCATTTTAAAAGAATTACACATCGTGACAAAGCAGGACTGATTCCTGGAATACAAGAATGATTCAACACATGAAAATCAATGGACCTCACCACATTCACAGAATGAAGGGGGGAAAAAACCACATGTATATTTCATGTGATACAGTAAAAGCACTTGACAACATTCAACACCCTTTCATGATAACAATACTCAAGAAAATAGGAATAGAAAAAGTTCCTTAAAATATGAAAAGCTATAGCTAACATCATACGCATTGAGGAAAGATTGAAAGCTATTCCCCTAAGATCAGGAATAAAACAGGGATTCTGTCTTTCCCCACTTCCATTCAACATAAAAGTTGAATAGTAAACATGGAAGTTTTGCCAGAGCAATCAGGCAATAAAAAGAAATAAGAGGGGTAGTTTGAGATGACAGTGGAGTAGGTGGATCTTGCTTGCAACTCCTCACAGAACCAAACTGGAAGTTACAACTAAAATGGAAAAAATCACCCTGAATCACCAACTAACAACTATCTGAAGAGGAGACTTTTAGCCAAGGACTGGCAGAAGAAGCCGCCTCAGGACTAGTAGGAAGGCAGAGACCCTAAAGGGGCTGGCCCTGCTCCTGCAGGTGGCAGGCCAGGGTTTGGAGGGATCTCTCAGCTGTGAAGTCTAACCCCAGACCAGGGTCCCCAACCCAGAAGACAAGAGCATTCAGTTGTGAAAGGCAGCCAGGTATGTCCACCAAGGGGAGGCAGAGCCTGCTGGAGACAAAGCCACCCTCTTAAAGGGCCAATGCACAGTTCTTCACAGCCACTTACCCTGGGCTCCTGCAGAGGAAGGGCGGTGCAGACGGGAGTTGCCTGAAGAGAGTCTGGGGTGGGTGGCTTTGGGAAGAGATGTGGGAGAGCAGCCACTAGGATCCTAGGGCTGGGTCATCCTCTGCTCCTGCAGCTGCCATTTTTCTTGGGAGAAACCATTCCCTCAGAGCAGCATCAGCCTGGAGAAAAGCAATTATCCCACCTTTGGAGTCCCTCTTGCCTCACCCTGTGTCTTAAACTCTGCTGAGGAGTCAGCGGCATAAGCTGGAGCTTACAAGGCTGGACAGTCTCAAGGATTATTGGTGACTGGCTGGGGCAGGATCATTCTCCTCAATTTCCAAGGAACCTCACAGGATTTCCAATAGAAAAACTACATCTTCCCCCTGCCCCCCATCCCCACTTCCAGCAGACACAACCTCTGGGTTCCATAGACTCTACCCACCTGACTAGTAGGCTGTCGGCTCTGGCAACATCAGGGGAGAATCCGGGTCAGACTCAGACGTGTGGCTCGGGAGCAGGGAAAAATACCCACCATCTTCCCCGAAGTCTAAAAAGCACCTTCTCCTCACAGGAGATCCCGTGGCCACATCCTCCTGATTCTGCCAGAGGCACTTTCAGAGACTAAGCCTTTTTGTGACTAAGCCTGGCAGCTTGCCAGCAAGCAGAGGCAGGGGGAGGCAGGCAGAGACGGATCCCCAGGTGCCTTGGGACATTTGCTGACCCAGCTCTGGGCCCTGTGCTAGTAAAAGCTGGCTTTGGAGTACAGCTTGGTCCTTCCTCTGTGTAGCCAAGCCCGGTGGAAGCAGCCACAAACTGTGGATTGCTGGCAGCTTCAGACAAGTTGCCAAGGGCAAGGAAGACAGCATCTGACATTGGTGTGCACCAGAGCACCTTCTAGGAGGTCTGGAACCAGTATACCAAGTGGCCTGTTTAGGATATCAAACCAGGAGCAACAAGATTCACTTTTTTTTCTATTTTATTATTTTCTTTGTTTTTGTTTTTTCTATTTTTTTTCTTATCATTTTCTTCTCTTATTTCCTTTATACTTCTTATGCTTTTCTTTTCTATTTTTCTTCTCTTATTATTTTCCTCCATTTTTCTTTTTCTAGTTTTTACTTTTTCCTTTTCTTTTTTCCTCTTATTATTGCTTTATATTGCCTTTTATTATTCTTTTTGGTGTTATTGTTTTCTTTTTTTGTTGTTTTTTGTTGTTTGGTTTTGTTCTGTCAGCACTTGTACAATAGCTTGCATGATGTGGTTGCAGTTGAGCCTCACAGTCAGCCAGCCAATCATAAAAGGGCCAACAACAATCAAAACCCAATTACAATTCACATAACCCACACAAGAGATATTCTTAGAGCATCCAACTCAGGATATCAAGGAGACTGCACTACTGGGTCCCACAGGACACTTACTACATAAGACCACCCAACAAAATCTGAGTCATAGTAGATCTATCTATTATATAGAAACAAACACAAAGAGATACCCATAATAGGGAAACAAAGAAGCAATCCCTAAATGAAAGAACAGGTGGAATCTCCAGGAAAAGAGCAAAATGAAATGGAGGCAAGCAATTTGTCAGATATAGAATTCAAAGTAATTGTTATGAGAATGCTCAAGGAACTCAGTGAGAATTACAAGGAACTTAATGGAAACTATAAGAGTATGAAAATGACATAAACCATGAA
Source organism: Lasiurus borealis (assembly GCA_004026805.1). Taxonomy (NCBI): domain Eukaryota; kingdom Metazoa; phylum Chordata; class Mammalia; order Chiroptera; family Vespertilionidae; genus Lasiurus; species Lasiurus borealis. The sequence goes on along the minus strand of PVJN01015288.1, from coordinate 13,822 downwards.
TTAAGAACCAGACAGAAATGAAGACTACTATATCTGTATAATACAATGGAAGTGATTAAAAGTAGGTTGGATGAAGCAGAGGATCAAATCAGTGATTTGGGATACAAGGTAGGAAAAAACACCCAATGAGACCAGAAAAAAAAAAAGGATAATTTAAAGGAACACAGAACAACATGAAACATAACGATATCCAAATCATAAGGGTTTAAAGCCAGCAAGGGATAGAGAACCTGTTTGAAGAAATAATGACAGAAAATTTCTCTAATCTGGTAAAGGAAAAAGATACAAGTTCTGGAAGCAAAGAGAGTACTAGTTAGGATGAACACAAGAGACCCAAAACACATCATCATTAAAATGCAAAGGTTAGAGGTAAGGAGAAATAGAGACAACAAGAGACAGTGAGTTACCTACAAAGGAATTCCCATAAGGGTGTCATCTGATTTCTCAACAGAAACACTTCAGACCAGAATGGATTGGCATGAAATATTCTAAGTAATAAAAAGCAAGAAATTGAAACCAAGACTATTCTATTCAGCAAGGCTATAATTTAAAAATGGAAGACAAAATGAAGGGCTTCTCAGAAAAAAACAAAAAGGCTAAAGGAGTACATTACCATCAAACCAGCATTGCAGGAAATATTAAAAAGACTGCTTTAAGAAGAAATTGAGAGAAGAACATAGATATAAAGAAAAAGATGAAAATATGTAAGTACCTATCCTATCTAATAAAAGAGTAATTGCAAATTGGCCATACCTTTGCTACACCACCAGCCACGCCCACCAGCCAATGAGGAGTGAGTATGCAAATTAACCCAACCAAGATGACTGTGGCCACGGAGAGAACAGGAAGGAGGCCTGGGTTTCCCCAGTGATGGAGGAAGCCAAGCTTTTTGAACACCCTGACTGGCCCAGGCCTCCACTCAATGTGACAAAGTTTCAATTATAGAAGAAAAATAAATCCCAACAGAAATGGCTATGGCCATGGAGCGAGCAGGAGGCTTGGCCCTACTCTAGGTACAAAGTTTCAATTGCAGAAGAGAAATAAAATCCCAGATACCAGGGCCTCTGTTTGGGTTGCTGAGGGGCATGGCCAGCCTGCAAACCTCCACAGGCCCCTTGCCCAGGCCATCCCATGCTCCAAGGGAACCCCCACCCTGATCCAGGACATCCTTCAGGGCCAACCAGTTGGCCCCCACCAGTGCACCAGGCCTCTATCCTATCTAATAAAAGAGTAATATGCAGATTGACCATCGCTCCAACACACAAGATGGCTGCCCCTATGTTGTCAAAGATCCTGCCCCCATGTGGACACAAGATGGCCAGCAGGGGAGGGCAGTTGGGAGGGACCAGGCCTGCAAGGGAGAACAGTTAGGAGCAAACAGACTGGCAAGGGAGCAGTTAAGCATCAATCAGGCTGTCAGGGGAGTGGTTAGGGGGTGATCAGGCTGGCAGGCAGAAGCAGTTAGGGGCAATCAGGAAGGCAGGCAGGTGAGCAGTTGGGAGCCAACAGTCCTGGATTGTGAGAGGGATCCTAGATTGGAGAGGGTGCAGGCTGGGCTGAGGGATACCCTCTTCCCCCGTGCACGAATTTCATGCACCGGGCCTCTAGTCAACAATAACTTTAAATATAAATAACTTTATATGTGTCCAATCAAAACACATCGGGTAGCTGGATGGATAAGAAAACATGACTCATAAATATCCTGTCTACAAGAGACCCACCTCAGAACAGAAGACTCATACAGACTGAAAGTGAAGGGATGCAAAAAATATTCCATGTAATTGAAAATTTTAAAAAATTTGGAGTAGCAATACTTATATCTGACAAAATAGATTTCAAAGCGGTCATGGGAGAAGCGAAGATGGCAGCATAGGTAAATACCTGAACCGTTTCCTCGCACAACAACTTCAAAACTGTACCTAAAAGACAAAATTGACATCATTCAGAACCATGGGAGGCTGGCTGCATGGAAATTCTACAACTAGAAGGAAAGAGAAAAGCACACTGAAATTCACAGGAGCTGCAGGAGGCAGAGGTACAGAGGCGTGCATGCAGAGAAGGCTGGCAACTGAGTGCTTGGTTGGCTTTCTCAATCAGGAGGTAGAAACAAGCTCCCAACTGCTCTGAACTCCAGTTCTGGGTGAGACTCTGGGCACCCAGACTCATACAGGGAGAAACTGGACTGTCTGGCATTGGGCAAAATATGAGGGCGGCTCTCTCTCAGAGGTGCTTGCAGAGATAACTGAGAGAGACTGAGATCCAGGGGACTTCTTAGGGCAGAGCTGATGGGAAGCCATTGCTGTTTGCTCCACTCTGAGACTCTGCCCCATTCAAGCTGGGTGCAGAGGCTTTTGCATATGAATGGCCTGGTCCTCTGAAATCTAAACTTACCTAACAAACTGCAGCTGATTCAGTAGATCCAGAACATCCAAAAGAAGGCCCAAGGCCCCATAGTAGGTTGCATTGCTTCACAGCTGGGCCTCATCAAATTAATATTTGACAAAGGAGGCAAGAACATACAACGGAGTCAAGACAGTCTCTTCAATAAATGAGAAAGTTGAATAGATACATGCAAAAAAAAATGAAAGTGGACCACTAACTTACACCATACACAAAAATAAACTCCAAATGGTTTAAGCACATAAATGGAAGTTGTGAAACCATAAAAATCCTAGAAGAAACCATAGGCAGCAAAATCCCATACATCTCTCATAGCAATAGGTCTAGAGATACATCTCCTAGGACAAAGGAAATTAAGGTGAAAATAAACAAATGGAACTATTGTAAAATAAAAAGCTTCTGCAGAGCAAAATAAACATCAACAAAATGAAAAGGAAGTCCACTGTATGGGAGAACATATTTGTCAATGATACATCTGATAAAGGTTTAATTTCCAAAATAGATAAGAAACTCATACAACTTAACACAAGGGAGACAAACTATACAATTGAAAAATGGTCAAAGGACCTAAGCAGACACTTCTCCAAAGCAGTCATACAGAAGGCCAAGAGACATATGAAAAAATGCCCTAAGTCACTGATCATCAGAGAGATGCAAATTAAAATGACAATGAGGTACGTATTACCTCACATCTGTCAGAATAGCTACCATAGCCATAGCAGGTTTGGCTAAGTGGATGGAGTGTTGGCCTCTGGATTGAAGGGTCCTTGGTCAAGGGCACAACCTGGGCTGCAGGCTCAATTCCCAGTAGGGGACATGCAGAAGGCAGCCGATCAGTGACTCTCATCATTTATGTTTCTATCTTTCTCTCCCTCTCTCTTCCTCTCTGAAATAAAAATTTTAAAAAAGAATGGCTGCATCAACAAATCAACAGATGACAAGTCCTGGGGAGGATGTAGAGAAAAGCGAGCCCTAGTACACCGCTGGTAGACAGGCAAACTGGTGCAGCCATTATGGAAAGCATAAACATGAAACTGCTATTTTTGACCCAGTGATCCCACTTCTGGGGATATATCCTAAGAAACCAGAAACACCAATCAGAAAAATGTACATACCCTTGTGTTCATAGCAGCACAATTTACAGTAGCTAAGATCTGGAAATAGCCCAAGTGCCCATCAGCAGATGAGTGGATAAAAAAGCTGTGGTACATCTACACCATGGAATACTCTGCATCAGTAAAGAAGAAAGATATCTTACCTTTGAGACAGCATGGAGGGACCTGGAGACTATCATACTAAGTGAAATAAGCTAGTCAGAGAAAGACAAGTGTCACATGATCTCACTAATATGTGGCATCTAATGAACAAAATAAACTGATTTGAAACCTGAGATCCTGGTTACGGAGTCCAGATTTAGCTCCCGGGACAGCGTGGTTCCCAAAGCAGCTGCACACAGGAACACCTGCGGGCGGCACCCTGAACCCAGCCTCTAAAGTTCCGTTTCCCTAACGGGTGGGGCCTCAGAATCCTGAGTGCTGATGAAGGTCAGCACATGACTTTAGGGGGCAGCCAGGCTAGAACTGTAGCCTGAAGGCAGTGGGGGGGGGGCTTAAGTTGGGAGACTCTGGGTCAGATGTGAACTAGCAAACCCCTTTCTGGCCAGGCCGTGTGAAATGGATCCTGTGAGACGCTCGTGCTGTCGGTCCCCATGCCTGTAGTTTCCCTGTTGTTCAGTTCTACAGCGTGTTATACTTGCTGATTTTGTCTCTGCAGAAGCTGTGAGCACCAGGGTGGGACTGGGGTCATCTTGTTATGGATACACTAGAGGCCCAATGCATGAAGATTTGTGCAAGAATGGCCCTTCCTTCCCCTGGCTGCCGCCTTTCTGCTTTTGCTCTGGACCAAAGCCGCCTTTCCAACTTCCCATGTTGCCCAGAGGCCTGGAGTAGCTGGGGCAGTGTGGAGTGCCTGCATCATTGCCATGGCAATGATGCAAGCGTCCTGCCCTGCCCCCAGTTGCTTGGCACCTGTGTATGCAAATTAATCCACCATCTTTGTTGGGTTAATTTGCATACCCACTCCTGATTGGCTGGTGGGCGTTGTGAAGGTACAATCACTTTGCACCTTTCTCTTTTATTAGTGTAGATTCCCAGCAAAAAGCACAGTGCCTGACCCAAAACAGACACCCAGTAAATAGTTCTTGAAAGAAAGAATGCATCAATGAATGCGCTTTCAAAGGAGATCATGGAGACCCGGAGAATATTTAGGAAATTACTGAAAATACCAGGAAAACTATTAAGGAAGGAGTGTTGTCAGCAAACTGGCAGACTAGGAGATCCCAATTTCCTGCCCTTCCATAAAGCAAGAAAAACAGTGACTAAACAACAGCATGCTGACAAGAATAGCTCTGGAATACAATAACAGAGCTGAAGATGCTTTGTGGAGCACAGAAACCGAGAAGGGCAGCATAGAAAATATGAGGAAGCACTTAGCCTACCCAGCACAGTTCATTGCCAAGAGATATCCCCTTAGTGTGTGAACTCCCCCAGGATTTTAATGGTTCCGCATCTTACATTTAAGTCCTTTATCCATTTTGAGTTTATTCTTGTGGATGGTATAAATTGGTGGCCTAGTTTTATTTTTTTGCATGAATCTGTCCAATTTTCAAAGCGCCATTTATTGAAGAGACTGTCTCGATTCCATTGTATGTTCGTGTCTCCTTTGTCATCAGGGACCAGAGATAATTGTACTTCTTCCTTTCTTATTTGGATGCTTTCATTTCTTTTTCCGTACCTAATTGCTCTGGTTCGAACTCCCAATACTATCTTGAATAGAAGTGAAAGTGGACATTTTTGTTTGTTCCTGATCTTAGATGAAAAACTCAGTCTTTCACCATTTAGTACCATTTTAGCTGTGAGCTTTTCAGATATGGCCTTTATTATGTTAAGATAGTTTCCTTCTATTCCTAGTTTGTTGAGTGTTTTTCTCAGAAATGGGTGCTGAATTTTGTCATGTGCTTTTTTTCTCCATCAATTGAGATGATAATGTGTTTTTTCATCATTCTGTTAATGTGGTTTATTATATTGATGGATTTTATAAAAATGTTGTACCATCCTTAAATCCTATAAATTAATTCCGCTTGGCCGTAGTGGATAGTTCTATTAATGTACTGTTGAGTTCTGTTTGCCAGGATTTTGTTGAAAATTTTTGCATCAATATTCATCAGTGATATTTCTCTGTAGTTTTATTTTCTTGTGGAGCCTTTGTCTGGCTTTGGAACCAGAATGATGTTGGACTCGGGATAAGTTTGGAAGTGTTCCTTCCCCTTTGATTTTTAGTAAGAGTTTGAGGAAGGTTAGTACCAGCTTTTTAAATGTCTGGTAGACTTTGCCTGTGAAGGCTCCTAGTCCTGGGTTTTCCTTTGTTGGAATATTTTTATTACTGATTCAGTCTCCATACTAGTTATTATAGATCTGTTCAGATTTTTTTTCTTTCTTCAGGATTCAGTCTTGGCAGATTTGTGTTTTTAGGAATTTTACCATTTAATTGATGTCATCTGATGAGTTGATGTATATAATTGTTCATAATATTCTCCATAATCCTTTTAATTTTTTAAAAAATTATTGTAATACTATTCCCACTTTCATTTCTGATTTTAATTATTTGAATATTCTCTATTTTTCTTTGTTACCTTAGCTTGGAAAATTTCTCAATCTTGTTGATCTTGTCAAGAACCAACTCTTGTTTTTGTTGATTTTCTCTATTGTTTTTCTAGTCTCTATTTCATTTATCTCTTCTCTAATCTTTATTATTTCTTTCCTTCTGCTAGCTTTGGGCTCAGTTTTGTTTTTTGTTTTTTACTAGTTTTATTTTTTTGCGATATTGGGGGGCCAGGCGGGAGCCTTCCTCTAGTGGAAAGGACTGCCACCTTCCTTTGGCCTTGCCATCCCTTTTATTCAGGTTTGGGAGACACCCTTTGCCCTGAAGCAGGCAGTTCCAGTAACAAGTAGATTATCTTATCAGTCAGGATTGACATCATTATTTGATGGGGAAGTTCATTGTCTCCATTAGATAGGGAGTGGCTGGTTTTGACCTTTCAGAGCTTCAAGGTTGACCAGCCTTCTAGCCTCCTGTTTTCATCCATTTAGTGAGAACAATGTTTTGGTTTCCGACATCTCCCCTGTTTTCTTTTCTCCAAAGAATAAGACAAGCAACAATGACTATGCTAAGAGGTAAATGAATCAGTCTATAGTATCTTTCTTTCTGGGCCAACGGTCCTTTGAGTCCCAGTTTCAACAGTTTTTTGAGTGTACATGTTAGCAATGAAATTTCAGTTCTGGATGGTGGACAAATGGTGGCAATGCAGGTCAGGACCCTCTCTGGTTTGGTCCTGGGCAACCTGCATCAATGCACAGCTGCTGACTGCTAGGATGGCAAGGTGTCGTCAGCATCTTCCATCTCTGGACTGTTTCTCCTCTCTCTTCATAGCTGGAACATTCTCTGTTGTAGGAATTCACATGGTCTTGGAGCTGTTTTTCTTTTTCTAGGTGAATTTTCCTACCTTCACTCTTAGGCGAATAATACCTTCTCCTCCAGACATCCCACAGTCAGGCGCCAGATGTGAGAACCTCTTTCCACATCCCGCGTGGTTCAGGGTTCGGGTTCTGAAGGAGGCTGCACGCAAACGAAAAGAGAGACTAGAAAACATTAATTTGTTGATATTGGGGGGCCAGGCGGGAGCCTTCCTCTAGTGGAAAGGACTGCCCACTAGTTTTCTTAAGGTCTAAAGTTACGTTGGTGATTTTTGATTATTCTTTTTATATGATTACAGCTATAAATGTACATCTTGGCACTGCTTTTGCTACATCCTTTAAGGTTATTTTTTTTTCATTTTCATTTGTCTCAAGGTATTTTCAAATTTCCCTAATAATTTCTTCTTTAAGCCATCGGTCGTTGAAGAATGAATTTTTAAATTTACACTTTTATTTGTTGATTTTCTAGTTTTCCTCTTCTGTTGATTTCAAATCTCATCCCATTATGTTGGGAAAAATATTTTGTATAATTTTAATATTTATTTATACTTGTTTTATGGCCTTCTATATGGTCTCTCCTACAGAATATAACATATGCATCTACTAAAAATATATATATATATATATGTTGCTATTGTTGGATGAAGTGTTGTGTATATGTCTGTTAGGTTCAAGTAGTCTATAGCACGGTGCAAGTTCTCTATTGCCTTGTCGGTTTCCAATATGGTTATGCCATCCATTATTGAAAGTGACTGTTAAAGTCTCCTTACTGTTACTATAGATGTGTCTATATCTTCAATTCTGTCAGTGTTTGTTTTATATATGTAAAAACTAATGTATGGTGCATACATCTTTTAAAGTGTTATATCTTCATGGTGAATTGACCGGTTTAATATTATATAATGTCTTTCTTTGTCTCTTGCGACCATTAATACTGTAAAGTTTATTTTGTCTGATATTAGTATAGACACCCGCCTCTCTATTTTACTATTTCCATGGAATATCGTCTTCCTTTTCTTGTTGCTTGCGATCCAGATAAACTTACATTTAAAGCCAGTCTCTTAGGGAAACCTTTGGAGCAGGGGTTGCCATCCGGTGATCTGTGGACCATCGGTGGTCCACGAGGTCTGAAAGTTTGGCGACTGCTGCTTACAACAGCATATGATTGGATCTTGCTTTTTAAATCCATTCAGTCATCTATATATTTTTATTTTAGACTTTCGTCCACTTACATATAAAGCAACTACTAATAAGGAAAGAGTAATTATTGTCATTTTGTTTATTGTTTTCTTGTATCATTTTTGTCCTTCCCATCCTCCCTTACTGCTTTTCTTTGTACTTAGTTGACATTTTATAGTGATATGCTTTAATTCCCTTCCCATTTCCTTTTGTGTATATTCTAGATATTAGAGGCCTGGTGCATGAAATTTGTGCACAGGGGTATGTGTCCCTCAGCCCAACCTGCACCCTCTCCAATCTAGAACACCTTGAGGGATGTTTATAAACTGACAGTCAGACATCTCTTTCACAATCCAGGACTGCTGGCTCCCAACTGCTCACCTGCCTGCTTTCCTGATTGCCCCTAACCGCTTTTGCCTGCCAGCCTGATCACCCCCTAACCACTCCCTGCGCCAGCCTGATTGATGCCTAACTGCTCCCCTGCCAGCCTGTTTACACCTAACTGCCCTTCCCTGCAGGCCCGGTCACCCCTAACTTTCCTCCCCTGTAGGCCTGATCCCCCCACAACTTCCCTCCCCTGCTGGCCATCTTGTGGTGGCCATCTTGTGTCCACATGGGGGCAGGATCTTTTGACCACATGGGGACAGTCATCTTGTGTATTGGAGTGATGGTCAATCTGCATATTACTCTTTTATTATATAGGATAGAGGCCTGATGCAGGATAGGGTGGGAGCCAGGATAGGATCAGATGGGGGCCAGCTGGTTTGCCCTGAAGGGTGTCCTGGATCAGGATGGGTATTCCCTTGAGGCATGGGGTGGCCTGGGTGAGGGGCCAGTCATGGTTTGCAGGCTAGCCACACCTCCCAGCAACCCAAGCGGAGGCCCTGGTATCTGGGATTTATTTATCTTCTACAATTGAAGAATTTGTATCCTGGAGCGGAGGCAAGCCTTCTGCTCACACAGCTATTGAAATTTTGTTGCCTTAATTGGAGGCCTGGGGCACCCAGGGTGTGCCAAAAGCTTGGCTTCCTCCATTGCCAGGGGCAACCCAAGCCTCCCTCCTGCTCTCTCTGTGTTTGTAGCCATCTTGGTTAGGTTAACTTGCATACTTGCTCTGATTGGCTGGTGAGTGTGGCTGGTGAGAGTGGCTTATGGGTGTAGCAGAGGTATGGTCAATTTGCATATTATTCTTTTATTAGATTATATATATATATGTCTTAGAGGCTTAATCCATGAATTTGTGCATGGATGGGGTCCGGCCAGCCTGGCCAGGGGGAGGGGACATGGGCAGTTGGCCAGCCTGCCTGCTGGTCGAACTCCTTGTTCAGAGGACAATTTGCATATTAGCCTTTTATTCTATAGGATATACACTGAGTGGCTAGATTATCATGCGTTCAGAGATCATCATAATCTGGCCACTCAGTGTAGTGCTCTCTTGGAAGCCTTACTGATAAATTATTCTTTACTCTTAAGACCTTGTATTTAATAAACTCAATTGTTGAGATTAAAAAAAAAGTTTCTCTCAGAAGTCATACAAAAATTGAATTAAAGAGGATCCCAATGAAATCTTGTGGAAAAAAGATGTGTACAACAGGTTGTGTTGGACAGAATCATGATGGGGCCCCAACATTCTAGCCCTTGGTATACACATTGTTATCCCCTCCTGGTGAATGAGTCAGGACTGCAGATGGATAAATATTTGCTCTTATTATAGGGTTACATTGTGTGATAAAATAATGGGGCAGTCACTGCTGTGCTTATGTGACTTTATCTAAGATTTCACAACTCTGTGGTAGTCTACTGGCCTTGTAGAAGCACACAGTTATGAGGTGACCTAACATGTCATGTCGAAAGAGGGTGGTATGGTTAGCAACTGATGAGGCCTCTCAGAGCTAATAGTTGAACCTGGTTGAAGGTCAGCAAGAAAAAACACAAGGCCTCAGTCAGGGCTGCAGTCATCGGTATTGGATTCTGCCAACAACCAACCAGGTGAAGTTGACACTCTCAGTCTTTGATGAGAACCACAGCCCCTCTGGTCACACCCTGAGCTCAGCCTGGAGAAACCCCGAGCAGAGAACCCATCTAGCCCGTCACTCACAGAAACGACATGATAATACATATGTTGCTTCAAAATTTGTTCTTTGATTATTTTTATTAACATTCATTTTTTAATATTATCATTTTGTTTGTTCACCTATTTTCCCCCTGATTTCATTTAGTTTTCTGTGCATGAGCTTTTAGTTCATTGAGCATCTTTGAAAGAGATGTTTCAAATTCTTAGTTAACTAAAACAGAGGTCTACATTTCAAGGTCAGTTTCTGGATATTTATTGTGTTTCTTTGAATGGGCCATGTTTCTCTGGTTATTTTATTTTATTTTTTTGTATGCCTTTTGAACCTTTATTGAAATTTGGGCTTTGGAAAACAGCCACCTTTCCCAGTCTTTGCAGACTGCCCTCCTCAGGCGAAGTCCTTCACAAATCAGCATGGTGTAAGAAACTTGTGTCCTTTCAAGCTTTTTCTGGGGATGTGTCTTCCCTGGGCCTCTGCATGTGCTTTTATTTTAGTTCTCAGGATAGTATATATGTGGCTACTTTTATTATTTTACTAGGAGCCTAGTGTGCATTTTGAAATCGCGTGGTGCCACCCATACTTGAGTCACTGGTCCGGCCCTGCCTTCCTCTCTGGCCCTTGAAGGAGCCACAGTCAAGCTGATCAGACCCTCTCCCAGCGCAGGCATACGGAGGCCCCTGCTGCCTTGCCCCCGAAGCTGCGTGTACAACTTCCTCCTGTCCGGGTGACCCATTTAAATGTCCCAGTTAATTAGCATATTTCACACACACACACACACACATACACATACACACACACACTAGAAGCCCGGTGCTTGAAAATTCATGCATTGGTGAGGGGTTCCTTCAGCCCAGACTGCCTCCTCTTACAGTCTGAGAGCCCTCAGAGGCGGGAGGTGACCTGGCAATCAGGGGAAGGCAATGCCCCATCACACCTCTGCTGCTGCCACTGCTGGCAGCACAAGCCTTGGCCGGCCCTGGTTACCTGAGCTAAGGGCGGCCCTGGGCACTGGTCAGCCGGGAAGCTGAGGCTTGCCTGCACCTCTGGCATCAGCTGGGTAGCCACCATCCAAGGGTTGTTTGTACCTCGGGCTGGCCCTGGGAGACTAGGAGGCTGAAGGGACTGGGGGACTCCCGAGGCAGGTGCGTGGGTTGGGTCTGGCTGTGCCACATGCCTGCCACCCTGGTGGGGCTGAGAGGACTGGGCGCCACCATCTTGTGGCTGTGAGTGTTGCCATCTTTGAGGGTGTGACAGTCAATGAGCATATTCCCTGCTTATTGGCTGTGGGTGCCACCATCTTTGCAATGGTGTGAGGGTCAATTTGCATATTTCCTCTTTATTAGATAGGATGGATATATAGATTCTAATTTATCTTTGAATTGAATTTATTGGGGTGACATTGGTTAATAAAATTCTATAGGTTTCAGGTGTACAGTTCTACAATACATCACCTATATATTGTGTGTTTACCAGCCCAAGTCAAGTCTCCTTCCATCATCATTTATTCTCTCTTTACCTTCTCTTTCTACCCTGGTACTCCTTCTCACAGAGTTTTCTGCTTCTGGGCTTTTGCTCCAGTATGTTTTGATTTTCTTTACCTGTCAGGATATCTCTTCAAATTGTGAGGCAGAAGATTGCCCTGTGACCACAGTTCTCTGAAGTATCTAAGAAGAGTTGTTGATTTTCAGTTTGTTCAGCTTCTTTCTTGAACGTACGGAATTATAAATTTAAGCTCTTTACATGCCAGACCAGAAGCTAGAAGTATCACATCTTTTTTTTCTTTTTTGTATTTTGCATTCTGACACATTTTCTTGACTTTATCGTCTGTTGAACTTTTTACAAAATAGATCTTAGAAAGAGGGAGGGAGGGAGGGAGGGAGGGAGGGAGGGAGGGAGAGAGAGAGAGAGACAAAGAGAGACAGAGAGAGAGACAGAGAGAGAGACAGAGAGAGTGATGTGAGATAGAAACCAATGATGGGTTTACCTCTAGCACATCCCCTTCTGGGGATCAAACCTGCAACCCGGGCATATGCCTTTACCAGGAATTGAACTCCCCACCTTTCGGTGTATGGAGTGATGCTCCAATCAATTGAGCCACACCTGTTGGAGCCTTGTATTGAACTTATTTTTAAAATTGTTTAAAATAATAAGCATTCTTTTTTCTCCAAAGTTGACTTTTCATAGCATCCTTTATTTATTTATTTTTTTATTTTTTTTGTGTGTGTGGATGCAATATCTTCTATGTGTGCTTAATAGAACTGTAATGAAGTTTTGGGCATAATAGAGAAAAGCTATCAGGTGAGAAAGAGAAATTGCAAATGGATATTACCTGTCTAATGAAATATCAACCATGCCCTTCTGAAAGGGGCTGCCTGCTCTCTGTCCTTCTCCTTAGCCCCCTAGGCCGATACCATCTGTGGCAAACATAATTGCCCACCAACTGCACAGTTGTGTGTGTGTGTGTGTGTGTGTGTGTGTGTGTGTGTGTGTTTTAATTGGTCGCTGGCTGTCTCCTCTGGCAGTTACCACTCCCTTCTCCCTGGCCGTCTTCCACTCAGAAGCTGAAGAGCCAGAGATAGATTCTCAGCCTCCCTTGCAGCTAGAGACGGTGTGGGTCCCTGTGATGGCCGTGAGATGCCTTCTGGGCGCTTCCTGAGACACACCTGGCCACACTGTCCCCTTCCTTCTTCTTTCTCCCGGGAACACAGCCATGCTGCCTGGAGCTGTGGCAGCGAGCTTGTGACCCTGAGGGTTGAGCGTGAGGATGCAGCTCAACACATTAAGGAAGAGAAGGCTAGAAAGAGCCAGGGATCTGAAAGGCATCTTGGAGCGGCGGAACGCATGCCACACATTTGTTAGTAATAAATTAACTTCCCGAGAAAGAAAGAAAAAAGAAAGATGGAAAGAAAGTAAGAAAGAAAAGCCATATAAGTTTAAGCCACTGTCACTTGGGTTTTATGTTATTTGTAGCTGAAAAAAAAATTTTTTTTTAATGAATCACCATGTTTCTAAATAGTATGTTTATGTTCCTGTTTTGTGACTTAGCAATTTGAGACATTATCTCTTGACATCTTGTTATGGTAGAAGACGACACACCATTTTGTTTCTATTCCCCTTTATACACACCCTGTTTTCCTTCCATTCTTCCGCTATGTTTATTTCATAATTCTGAGTAAATCAGTAGTTGCGACAGAGTCAAGAAGTGTATTATAATAATTATCATTTTCTGCATTTTTTATATTCCTGGTTTTAATAATTGCTTAGCTTTTCCCTTTGAAACGTGCCCAGCCTTATTTTTCCCATTTGCTTCATCAGTTCGTTCATAAACCTATTTGCATATTTTTTTCACAAATATGCAAACCCCTCAGGTTATTGATTTAAGAAGAAACCAATAAAAAGATGACCGGTTTGGCTCAGTGGATAGAGCATCGGCCTGCGGACTGAAGGGTTCCAGGTTCGATTCCGGTCAAGGGCATGTACCTTGCTTGTGGGCACATCTCTAGTGTGGGGTGTGCAGGAGGCGGCTGATCAATGTCTCTCTTTCATCGATGTTTCTGACTTTCTATCACTCTCCCTTCCTCTCTGTAAAAAATCAATACAATATATTAAAATATGTATGTATATATATATATATATATA